>KZ805390.1:0-148342 GCA_003073855.1 Periconia macrospinosa
GGGGGGGGGGGCTTTAAAAAAAGTGTATGAATTCTCTACTTCCTACTTCCTACTTAACTCACTCACTCCACCCCTCCAAGGGGAAAAAAAAATTCATAAGAAACACGTCTGGGGAAAAAAAAATACATCCCATTCCATACCCATTCAATTCAATCGAAAATTGCCAACACTTCACACGCAAACGCTTCAACGCATCGGACTTCTAAACCCAACCCTCCCAAACGAATTCCCCGATTTCCTGGGTGTGGTAGTCAACGCATGATTCCCACCAGTACCACCACCACCACTACCACTACCACTCGTCCCGCCAGTCCCACCATTCCCCTCCGGCTCCGGGGTATCCCTATCCCCATTCGCCCTACCACTCCCTTGTTGCAGCTGCTGACTCGCAGCAGGCCTGACCTCGCTGCCGGGGGCGCGGAACCTCACCTGGCTGCCCCTCGCATACACATCATCCAGCATCTGCTCGAGGACGCCGGCATCGCAAAACTCCTCGTACTTGCGCCACAGCTTGAGGGCCGTGGTGGCGTCCTCGATGGAGTCGTGGGTATCCTGCTGGATGTTTTCCTTGAGGACGCACCACGCGAGGAACTTGAGGTTGAGTTTGCGGTGCAGCGACGGCTTGAAGAAGAGGTCGACCGTGTCGACGACTTGCTTGCGCGGGACGTGCATGTTGATGGTGCGGAAGTCGTTGGCGAGGCTGTGCCCCACGAAGACGCAGCCGAGGTTGAGCAGGAGCCAGAGTTTCTTGTAGGCGGCTTTGAGGGAGACGAGCGGGTGGTGCGAGGTCGAAGGGTCGAGGTCGCCGGGGGAGATGCCGGACCAGGCCGTGAGGTAGTCGACGACGTGCTCCCTGACGGCGATGTAGTCGTCGATGAAGGGGAGGCCGGCTTCTTCGCCGGCGCCGCGGCACACGGACACGCGCGCGAGGCCTTTGCGGTCTGGCCGGATGGTTTCGCGCGTGCCGTCGGCTTTGATTTCGATTTCTTCGGACTGCAGCCGGATGAATTCGGCGTCGATGGCGACGGGGTAGCCGGGGCGCGGGGTTTCGGTGGACGCGTCGAGGAGTTTGAATTTGGAGTCGGATGGGGGGAGGGTGGAGTTGTAGAGGACGTGGGTGTCGAGGTTCTCTTTCCACGAGTCGTCGATTCTGTTCCTAGCAGATTTGGACTGGAAAGCGACCATTGACGGGAGCTTCCAACTGGGCTCGAAGCGCAGCGCCTCCTCCTTTGTTATCGGTCTCACGAGGAAATCGTTGAACAAGTGCCATTTGTCTTCGGTTTCCGGGTGGCGAGAAGAGGGCGCCGTGTTGATGGTGGCGACCAGATGCGGCTTCTGGTGCTCTCCGCTGTTGATGTCCGCTACAATACCAATGAGTTCGTAGACTGCAATGTCGAACACGCCGCGCTGCAGGTGGAGCTTCAGATCCTGGCCCTCAAAGCAGTAGAATTGGCCTTGATCTACGATGATGCCAATCTCTTGAGGGAGCCAGTTGGGGATGCACCAGAGCAGTTTCGCTTCGGGACTCTGGATGGCAGCGTTGAGCATGAGCACGCCAGGAATCGATTGGATCGTCTTTCTGTGCAGCATCTGTTGATAGCGATTGCACTTGTTGCACCAGCCTCGGGTTTGGTCTTGACGCTCGACACTTGCCTTTAGGATCTGCGAGAAGGTGGGTCGTGGTCCCCGCGAGTTCTTGATCGCATGCTTGGCAGGATATACGAGTTCATTGACAAATGTCCGTCCCTCGCGGATCGTCTCATTGTGACACTGCGCACACCTCATGCTGGCTCTCGCTTGCGTTTCTAGCACGTGGTCCATCATGGACGGCCTGTTGGGAGTGGGCAGCATCCCGCGGAAGTCTTCAGAGATCTTGTCGAGCAGAAAGCGGCCGAGCGCCTGTATCAAGGTAGTCAGCGGCACGTTGGGCACTGCATCCTCGTACAGGTTCAGCTGCTTTGCAGTCGATAGCCCGTTGAAAGTCTTGAGAAAGTTGGACGCCTGGCAGTTGAGACCGGCTGCCTTTTCCAACATGTCGATGAGAAATCCGAGTTCACATAATAGACAGTTGTCAGCCAGACACGGCGAGGCAGTGTGGCGGAGGGCCAGATTGCGTATCATGGGCGTGAAACGAAGCAGCTGTAGCAGCGGATTAGCATATGAATTGGAGATGTGCGTCTCCAAGCCCGAATACTGGGTCGAGTTGTAGTAGGCAAAATCAAAATCATCGACGCCAAATTTGCTGTACTTGATCTCAACATTTCCATACATGGCTGGCACGTCTTTCCTCGTCACTTGGTCAAGATGCATATCAGTCAGCGTCTCCATCGTCTCGGCCATCTTTGCATCCGTCTCGCTCGACGATTGCGCAGCTCGCGCCTTTTCGCTCAAGAACTTGGGGGCGGTCAATGAATCGTTGGTGCGATCCGTCTGGCGCGTGTCTTCGACTTGATATCTGCGCTTCGTCCGTGGGTTCTTCGCGAAGAAACCAATCTCGGTGCGGGTCATGCTGCCCAGTATGGCACTGTCGATCTTGGGAGGCGGTGCGCCCACGGCAAAGACCATGTGGCTCGGCCAGCTAGACAGAAGCTGCTCCTTGTAAAAGGGCATGCCCACTGTATTCAAGGGTCTGCACGCGTTAGTATTTCTAGTCAAGTGAAGACCGTTGTTCTTACGTGTCCAGCGACCAGTCCATATTGGGGAGCGGTATAGCGGGATCGGCGAACTCTGTAGGATTGCTGAACTCGGGGAAATGGATCTTGGAGGGTGATCCCCACAAATGGATGTTGCAGTTTGAGTCGGCGAGGGCAAATGCTTCTCCAGACGGGGCCATCTCAAAACCCGTCAGATAAGAATCGTACAGGTTGATCTGGCGGAGATTGGCCGAGTCCGGGTTCATCAGGTCGATTACCTGCATCTGGCCGTTTTGGGATGCTATGATGGCGGTGGTGGACATGCGCGGGTGCATGCGCACAAAGGCGGCGCCGGTGTGGAAAGGAATGGGCGGGAGTTGTTTTAGGGTTTTGAGTGAGAATACATTAGTGAATGGATCAAGCATGAAGCCAAACTGCTGTCGCGGAGACCAGCCGCACGTCGCGAGAAAGTCGCCCTTAGCGTCCATGTCGCTTATGCTGCCGGTGTGTCCCTCGAACATTTTGATAACAGCCAGGGTGCCCGAGTCCAAGACGTGAATGCCTCCGTTCTTAGTGGCGGCGCACAGGTATTGACCAGCCCTTTTCATGACGGTATACTGAGCTTCGGCATCCAGCTATACAAAAAGCAAAATCAGCAAAAAACAGTCAAGACTACCAGAAAGAGGAGGCTCACAGTATCTGTGATGAAGCCCTTCTCCACGTCGATCTTGAACATCTTGTCCTGACATCCTGCCACCAGAACTTCACGCGTGCCCTTTGATGTGAAGTTAACGCATCGAAGTTCTTTGAAGTCGGGGTGTCTGCATGCTGTTAGAAATGCCCCTGATTTCTGGAGATGCGGCGCACGTTAGATGCCATTGTGTGAGGCCTCGGCGGAGCGAGTAGTGAACGCTTTGCTTGGAGACGGAAAGAATGCCCTTGTCGGTGAAGAGAATCTGCTTAACGGCACCTTCGGAGGCGCCATGACCGCGATAGGAAGTGTAACGTTCAAGCGAGGGGCCGTAAAAAGACGTGATTCTCCCATAGTCGTTGCCGGTCCACAGTAGTTCTTGGGAGGTGTCGAAGGCGAGGGTCGCTACCGGCGTGGCAGGGAGATGTAGCCCGGGCGGCGGGAGCTGGACGATGGCAAGCTACATTTGCGTTTCTTCAGCATCATAACGTATTATGCAATCATTCGCGAAGTGTTGGAGGAGGTGGTGCGATTGAGGGCGGGGTGGCATTTCACGTATCATGACGCAATGCGACGTGTGTGTGGGCGGAGAAAAGGGCTACTTACCTCATCCCAATCGGCCTCCATAACGATGCAACTTCTACCGGTGGCATGCCTCGACGAGTCGCGTCGTCATGTCTTTGCTTTGTGGACTGGGGGGAAGGCGAAAGGATGAAGTTGATGCGGGACGTCGGTCGGCGTGTCGAATCGAGCTCAAAGCCACCCCGGCCTGCGGGAAACATCCCTGCGTGATTGGTGGGGGCTCAACCACCTCCGCTTGCATGCATACAATCACTCCACTACAAAGAAATCACACACACATATACAAGTTTGTAATCATTTGAATTCATGTATAACCATTTTTCCAGCACAGGCTTTCCCAGCAATTCATTCACCCACATCGCTCTCTTCGCGTACATGCAGTCACCGCTTTCCATCCCTCACCGAACAGAATGCAGCAAAACAAGACCCATGGTTGGCGGCCACGGGTCACGCAAAGGAGCAAATTAGGGGAATCATTCTTACCGTATGAACAAGACAGAACAATGCCGGGGAAAGCGGTGCAGAGCAATGGCTGATTGGGGTATCGAGCGCCGTCCTGCTCCGTCCATCGTGTTTAGTGCACATTTCGACAAGCAAATGGATGGTAAGGTCATACCGATGCAACCAAAACGCCGAATATGCAGGAAGGGAATTCGTAAAGACTCAACCTGGAGCGCAGATAAGCAGAGGCGCTGACCAGGGTACCGAGGTAGCTACTCATGTTAGCACAAGAAACCATCAACCGCTACCACTGAACATACTGAGACGCAAAGGTGGCATCACCACTAGTAGCGCTTGCGGTGGCTAACGGGAAGCCTGTCCAGCTTGTAGCTGTCCGGCTCACGGGGCTCACGAGGCTCGCGAGACTCACGAGACTCACGCGGCTCACGGAACTCACGAGACTCACGCGGCTCACGAAACTCACGAGACTCACGAGCCTCGAAAGGCTTGTTGATCTCGGGCTTGCGTGGGCTCTGGGCAGCCTTGAGAGACTCCTCGAGAGCCAAGTCGGCGACCATGTCGTCCTTGGTGTTGTGACGTAGACGCTGCTGAGAAGCGGTCATGCCCGCGCCAGAACCAGTGAAGCCAACGCGGCTGCCCTCGTGGGTTCCAGAGCGGAACATGGAGTCCTTCTGAGCAATCTTCTTGCCGACACCCTTCGAGCTCCAAGACTTCCAATTGTTGACTCCCTTCTCAAGGGTCTTCTTGTTCGGGATGTTGCGGCGACGCGGCATAACCGTGTCGGCGGGAGAAGCCTCGCCTTTGGCCTTCTTCGCCTCAGGGTTAACACTAACAGGGCCAGAGATAACCTGGGGAGTTGAAGTAACAGGAACGGCGGGCTCCTCGGGCTCGCGCTTGCGCTTGATGGGGATGGCGCGGAGGCTCTCACGATCGACGGTCATACTCTCGTCGTAATCAAGAAATTTGATGTGGTATTTGGGAGCCGATTTGGAACCAAGGATCGTTTGAATCTTCGCCTTGTAAAATTGCTTGTCAGCCCATTGCGCCTCAACGATGTCGCCGGTGTCGAACTTGGCGGGGACATCTGCCTCAGCGTCGGCCTTCTCGACCATCTTCTTGAGGACAGGGTGTTTCTCGACGTCGAACTTGGGAGCCGCGGGCTTGGGGGCCTCGGGCAACTTGGCCTGCATGGCATCGCGCTCCTTGTAAAGAGGTTCAAGTTTTGCGTTCAAGTCAGCAATGTTGCTCTCGCACTCGGGTTTGATCTCCAAAACTTCATCTTTGGCGCCATATTCGATGAGCTGGTTAAGCTGGGCGAGCTGCAATGCACAGTTAGCAAATGGGGTAAACATGGGAGGCGCGGGGACTGCTTGCCTGCTCTTGCCACTCCTTGCGCTGGCCCTCGAGATCCGTGATCTTCTGCTTCAAGCGCCAGATGTCGTTCTTGAGCTGCTGCACGTCGGCGCTCATCTTGCCGGCAATGTCGGGATTGACAAGGGATTACCAGCGGGGTGGAGCGTGGTGGTTTGTGGGTGGTGGGTGGGATGTCGCGACGGAGCCGCGATAAAGTTGTAGCTGGGCCGACTGGCAGGGCTTAGCGCCGGCGCTAGCGCCTAATCACGTGACACCCCACACCGCGGTGAAGGTGAGAATGGAGTTCGGACATAGGCGCTTTAACGCCGGCTATCAATGTCACCACCAATGTACAGTGTATGAAGAGAGCTTTCCTTCATCTATGTATGTACACTATCTCAAAGACGCATAATCTCAGTCCACTGCACCTGCAGCGTACATTTGTCCTGTTGGATCACGCTAATGTCTCATGTACGGAGAATTGGTTATTGCGATGCGATTAAGGAACGGACGGGATCTGTCCGCCAGGCCCCTGGTTGTCGATCTTGGACGAATGCAACGGTCGCATATTCACTTCTTGGAAGAGGTGCGCATGTACTATATAAAGCGGCCTCGTTGGGCTGTAGAGTATCGGGATACGTGGTGTTTACCTTGCCCCATTCCTTTTTCCATTGTACAAGTATTATGGTAGCTTTGTATGTATCGGGGGAATGCGCATGGCCTGAGGAATATCCATATGCAGGGTCGAGGCAGTAATGAAGTAGCCCTGAATCCTGATGACGGCAAACCAAGAGGCTAGAGATGATTCCTTGGGGTCCAAAGCCGAAGCCAACCACCATGACTACCGTGCGAGTAATCCTTAGTGGGTGGACGACCTGGCGCAATTGTAGAGAAATCATGCAATTGGTACAATACGCCTCTGCGTCATCGGCTGACCATGGGTGGAAAATCCGGCCTCGGACGGATGTGTTCGCACCATTCAGTGGACATGGTGGTGCTTCGATTCGGCTACTCGGCCATTGACAAAGAGCGCAGCGAAGATGCTGATTGCTGTACGTATACAGGTACAGCGTGTGTCTCTCGGGGTGCGGGCAAGGATATACATGTATGGGTGGATGTGAGTGGAGGGGACATGGATGCGGATGAAGGCAGCGAAGGTTCCAGACCAAAACGGGAGCGGATTGATAAGCAGCCCACAGCCTCACCATACTCACTGCAGACTACCTCGAACACTGACACTAGACTGTTAGCAGCCGTCGCGCCCTTTGCACCACCTCTCTCCGCCAATCCGTCCCTGAAACGCAATCCTGAAAGGGCTGATCTGATGGCCACGCTCATCATCTGACTTGACTGCTCTGCTCCTTCGTTCGCCTTGTGAAGCCGCTGCCTGTCTTGTCTCCTCCACCATTTCTGCCTCAGAACGCCAGATCTCTCCGCCGGGCGTTTTGCGCGTCTCCTTGCGTCATCTTCTCTGTGTTGCACCTATTCCACCTGCTACACTACACCATCTTCACTGTAGTGTATAGTTATACCTTTGTGCAGAGATTGTCCCTTCAGTCTCCGAGGGGGAAAAAAAGGTACGCAGCCCTATCGCCTTCCCACTTTTCCGCCTCTGCCTCGCACAAGCAAGCATCCATTCATTCGTACATCCTCTACTGTACTGTACTGTACTGTACTCTACTATACTGTACTGCCCGCCCGCCCGTATATGCGCTGCTATAGAACCCCTCTATCCACTATCCACCATCTTCCATCCACCCGTTACCGTTACACATCTGTCGCAGTAATCCTACATAGTCGACCTAATTGTCCCATGATACATGTCCATCCATCTTTTCTTACATCACCACCTGTCCGGTATTCTTGTATCCACCGTCTCATTCATCCGCTTTAATCTTCCCTCGTCCCTGGTGGCGAATCTGCGCACCATACCCCGTTCGGCTGATAGTTGGAGCGACGGCGACCGAGCCAGGCACTAACCCCCAAACCTCCAGACCAAGCAGACCAAGACCACATCATCCCATCCATCGCCCATCCCATCGCCGACTTCTTACCTACACCTTACCCTCACCCCCTCCGACATACATCACCGCGCGCACCACGACAGCCGCCTCTCTTCAGGCACACACGGCTAGAATTGCCCGCTCCGCCGCCTAGGCGTGCCTTTATTCTTTGACGTACGCCGACCCAGCTGTCAAGCCGCACCCTAAACCCCCCAAACCCCGCACCAGCTGTCGACGCAAAATGGCCGGAGCCTCCACCACCACCGATTTCCAGAACAACGGCGCCGCCTTCTACCTGGACCCCAACCAGCAGGATCTCCTCCTCGCTGCCCTGGCCTCCAACAACCAGAATCCCGCCGACATGCTCGCCGGTCTCGACGCTTCCACCCGCACTGCTGCGAATAGGCAGGGCGCCCAGTCCTTCAACAGCTATCCTTTAGACAGCCTCGACCCCTCAGCCTTCTTTGCCTCTCCCCAACAAGACATCAACGCTACCTTCAATAACAACAGCAACGCTGTCGAGGAGAGCCCCTTTGTCGATTATCTCGACGGCGAGAATTTTGATTTCGACAACGCTGACGATGCCGACCTTATGATTGGCGCACTGCCTGGAGACAGCCCGGTCCAGGGCGAGGAGACGGCCGAGAAGCGGAAGAGCCCTGACGACGATGCCGAGGACCCTGATGGTGGTGGTAAGCGACGTGAAGGCGAGGACAAGCAGGCGAAGAAGCCTGGCAGGAAGCCTCTAACATCCGAGCCCACTACAGTATGTTGACTCCACAATCCCTCGTGATGCCATGCTCACCTGCTCCCAGAAACGCAAGGCCCAGAACCGCGCTGCGCAGCGAGCATTCCGCGAGCGCAAGGAGAAGCACCTCAAAGATCTCGAGACCAAGGTTGCCGAGCTTGAGAAGGCGTCCGATGCTACTAACCATGAGAACGGCCTCCTCCGCGCTCAAGTGCAGCGTCTCCAGGTCGAGCTGCGCGAATACCGCAAGCGCCTTTCGCTCAACAGCGCCGGAGCCGGTGCTGCCGCTGGCCGCTCTTCTTCCTTGATGGGCGGCTTCAGCTCTTTGCTAACCAACAACGCTACAAACTCGAGCAATTTTCAGTTCGAGTTTCCTCGCTTTGGCGGCCTCCCTGGCTCACATATCCTCGACAACGGGCCCCTTTCCAAGAAGACGACGGCGACCTCATCCACCACCACGCCATCGTCCACTAGTGCGACGCAGACTCGCCAGAACAGCACCGGCAGGAGCCTTAGCCCCAAGAGCGTCGTCAATGGTGGCAGCTCAGCTGGGACCAGCCCGGCCTCGGGCGTCAACCCTCAACGCACCGGAAGCACGAATAGCTTCTACAACTTCAACAACACCTCCACCACAACCGACGCCTCACCTGGTCAGAACCGCGTGTTCCATTTCAACAGCAACTCGTCGACGCATTCGGTCGATTCGCCAGCGTCTGCCTCGTCCAATTCGGCGGGCCCCAGCTCCTCGTGCGACACGTCGCCCGAGCCCAGCCATGCGTCTCCCAAGAACCCAGACACCATCACGGACGGCTACGTCTGTCATGGAAATTCGGAAGGTGAGATTACCTTCTGCGAAAAGCTAAACATGGCCTGCGGCAACCCTCGCAACCCCATCCCCCGCGCCATGTCCGTGACCAAGTCTGATGCCAATACAACCCCTGCAGGTACCGTCCCAACTCCTGCCACCACCGATTTCAGCAACTTGAACTCGTTCGACTTCTTCGCCAACCAGAACGGCGGTCAGTTCGACCCCACGCTGTTTGGCGAGTACCGCGAGTCTCAGGCTGCCATTGTCGGCGACGGCGATTTCACCAACGGCTTCTTCAACGACGCATTCCCCATGCCCGACTTTGGCAGCCCGTTCCACTTTGGCGACACCCCTGCTGTCCAGAAGACGAATCCGCTTGAGGAGATTGAGCGTCTGCAAGAGGGTGAGGACGAGGTCGTTCCGGGCGAGGACGTTTCACAAATGCTCAACTGCCATAAGATCTGGTTAGTATTATTCGTCCTGGTTGTTCGAATTGTGATGCTAACGCTGTCTCAGGGACAAACTGGCCAACCGCACCGACTTCAAGGACGGCACCATCGACATCGACAATCTGTGCTCGGAGCTCCGCTCAAAGGCGCGCTGCTCGGAAAGCGGCGTCGTCGTGGATCACAAGGACGTGGAGGCAGCCCTCCAGCGCCTCCCCAAGGAGCAGCCCAAGGCGTAGCCTGGGTTCGGTCTAGTACGATACCACACGACGACTATACGACTGCATTTACAGAGAGCGCAAAACCGGAACCAGGCGCAGTTGGGGACTCGATACGATGGCTTTGATCATCATCATCATCATCATCATCATCATCATCATCATCCAGGGTTAGGCTCAGTTATTGATATACCTTTTTCCTTGCTTCATCTTCTCGATGTCTATTTGGGTGTCTGTTTGTTGGTTTCTTTGGGATCAGTGCTGAAATCTCATCTCTTCTGTCATTCTATATAAACCGGCTGCCGATGATGCGTGCTGGGATTGCTGAGGGAGAGGAGAGTCGCTCGTTTGTTGGCTTGCAAGTTTACCCGCGCCAATCGCTCGCTCGCTCGGTCTTTACGCAGTTATGTATGGGATGGCATGTCCATTGTAAAGAGAGATTGTAAATGAAAACGGATACCTTTTTTTTTTCTTCTTCTTCTTATGCTAAATTTTCTCCAATGGGAGTCTTTTTTTTGTTTAATAACTGGTTTTTGCCCTGCCGAACTTTTTAGCTCTAAATTTGAATTTCAAAAATTATTAAAAATTCAAAAATGTTAAAAAACATCAGATATAACCACCAGATCTACTTTTAGAGTATCATGTAGATAATACTCACCTTTTCCTTACTAACCATTTTTGCTTTGAAATCCCCTATATATACATACATAATCTATTTATTTACCCCTATTAATTATGTACTCTTTTAATGCTTACCTAAGGGTAGCTTCTTTGATTTTTTAAAAACTACTAGGGATTAAAATTATTTTTTCTTGTTGTTGGTGTTAATATTGAACTTGAGTAGTTTGAACTTACTTTTCTTTCTTTTAGAATGGGGGATTGGGTGGGTAAGGGGGGTGGGGGAGATGGTGGGAGGAGGTAAGGGGATGGAGGGAGGGAGGGAGGGAAAGGAGCTGTGAGGTGTTGCTATATACTACCTTTGTTAATGTGTGTTTGGGTGTTAAGCAAGGAGGTTATATGGTATAGATATAGAAGGAAGGTTTTTAAAGAGACGTCGAGCTCCGTTCAGGCCTGGCATGGTTATGTTTTGAGATGCGGGAGGGAGGGAGGAATGGAGATAGGTCTTGCTGAGGATGGAGTAATGGGTGTTGGATAAATGGGTATCTCAGGGGGGGAATAATAAAAAAAAAAGCTACAGCCCTTCCATCGACCAAATTCAACTCTTAACAAAACCCTACGTTCATTCCAAGACACTATAGCAAAGCATGTCCTCTAGAATTATATAAGCCCTAACTCCTTAATAAAAATATCCGCGGCCTTTTCCCCAATCGCAAACGCCGTATTCAACGTGTTGGCAGCCACATTCAACGGCGGGATACTCAAATCCGCAATCTTCAACCCCTCAACCCCATAGACGCTCAGGCTCGGATCCACAACAGCTTCGCCTTCGCACCCCATCCGACACGTCCCCATCGAATGCCACGTCGTGCCCACATTCTCCCTCACCCACTGCTTAATCACCTCATCATCCTCGTCCGTATACACAATCTCCCCTTCCACCTCCCCCTCCCCCTCCCGCTTCCCTTCCACCCCCTCCTCAACCCTCCCACCCACCGCCGCCCTCGAACCCGCCGCGAATTTCGGATGAAGAAGCTCAACTTCCCCGCGGTACGACTCCATGCGACGGAAGATTTCCCGCTGCGTCTTGTACGCCCAGACGTGCTTGAGGATATCGACGTTGTCTGGGTCGGAGAGAAACCCGGTGCGGAAGTCGGGCGGTGCGTCGAGTGACGCGCTGGTTATGTGGATCGAGCCCCGCGATAATGGGTACCCTGTGAAGACGGACGATGTGAGGTATTGTCCTGCTGGGACGAGGGTTGGGTCTGCTGGGAAACTATATTTTTTGGGGCGGTTAGTTAGTGTGTGTGTGTGTGTAACGACTGACTTAAAAGAACACTTTGTAGACGGTTTTTGTGAATGGGGAGGAAGGGGGGGAGGGGTTTTTACAAGTTCACAAGCGCAGTCAGCATAAGAGGTCTGTTAGGGTCATTTTTGTATTGTTCATCCCATATTTTTTGGAACGAAGGACCGAGACGCGAGATTTGCGACGAAGAGGTAGGACGCAGTTTGCCCGTGACGTCTTGGGCGTTCCACCCAAGGATAGGGGCGTTGTCGCGGATGGCTTCGCCGGCGTCCAAACGGCCGGAGAAGAGCGCATCGAGTGTTTCGGTCTCGCTGACGCTGGAGTAGTATGGATATGTGATGAGGTCTGTTTATTAATTAATCGATATAAAAGTCAGTTTTGAAAATCCAGAGTTGGGAATATGGTGGGATAAAGAGGACTCCATGCACCGCGCGCGCGCGCGCGCGCGCAATGTTCCAACGTAGTCTTGGGGTCTGGGGTATACATACGGTGATCTTGGTAATGTTCACCAACGTCTGCAAGAGCAGAAACGACTTGAATTCCAGCCTTCTCGAGGATCTCCGGCTTACCGATGCCAGACCGTTCCAACACTGCAGGAGTTCCCAGAGCCCCACAGGTCACGATGACCATCTTGTTTGCTTTCACCGTGCGCATGGTACTGTTAGTCTGAGTCTTCGGATTGGGTCTAAACTCAACCCCAATAGCTCTCTTGCTCCCGTCAAAGACAACGCGGTTGACTTGAGTATCGACGAGCACGTTCAACCCGGGATACTCCCCACTTTGAATCTTCGGGTGGATGTAGCGGTACGCGGCATCTTGTCTTACGCCGTCTGGTCCGATGTAGTGCAACGCAGCCTGCACGCCGTTGTTGGAGTCGAGGGACGACAAGTCGTCGATTTCAGGATACCCGACGCGACCCGCGGCTTGGATGAAATCGCGCGTGGAGCGGTTCGCGCGGTAGGTGCCTTCGGAGACTACAATGGGTCCATTGTCGCCGTGGACGGTTTTAGGCCCGGGTCCTAGATACGTTTCAAGCTTTGAAGAGTGAGAAAAAACTAATCAGCGAATCTCGCGACTTATTTAGGACTTGTTAGTGAAGTGCTCGTACCTTGCGCAGGTACGGAATCATGTCGTCGGCAGACCACCCTGGTACATTCCACGCATCAAAGTCAGATCGTTGAGCCCGCGCATACATCATGAGATTAATCGATGATCCGCCTCCTAGCGTCCCGCCAGACGGAACAACAAGCTCCCTATTGTTAAGCTGCTCCTCCGCTTTACTTTTGTAGAACAGCGTTGCGTTGCTCGTGGGTAGGAGCCCGTTCATAAAGAGAGCCGGATGCTTGATTGTTGGTACATCGAGATTGTTTGGGCCTTGTTCGATGATTAGGATGGAGAGTTGCGGGTCCGCTTCTGCTAGGCGTCCTGCGATCACGCATGCGCATGTGCCTCCTGGAAAGGGGGATTGTTAGTAGGGTTTGTTTCGGTAGGGTAATTCGATGGCATTGGAAATGGGGATTTAGGGGGGGAATCAAAGCGTGAAAACAAACCTCCGGCGAGAATCACGTCGACTTCAGATACATGATCTGGTAATTCTTGGAAAATATTGCCCATGATGCTGTTGTTTGCGGGGGAAAAAAAGAAGTAACACTAAGTACAGATCAAACAAGTCTATGAGGTCGCGCGGGATCTCTCTCTCTCTCTCTCTGTGTGAATAGTAAATCAAAGATTCTCTCGTAGGGAAATATCTCTACATATACCCCAATACAACTTCGCCGCAAATAGGTGCTTGGCAAGTAAGTCCAGCTAACCATTAAACAAGGGAAATTAATTAAACTGCAGCTAGACTAACCAGTTAACTATCTGCCCGCATATAATTATCCCCAAACGAACCCAAATAAGATGCAAAATATACTTATTGGTATAACCGTGCCGTTTTTGTTTTTTCCTTGCAAGTTATGGAGGAGTGAAGTTGACTACGCCGGATAAGCAATTTGTACATATAATGTATACCTGTGGGCGTGAGGTGAGGTTTGATACCTGATATGTAATTCTGGCCTTGGCAAAACGTTACAACCCCCTCTCGTAGACACTACGCCGCGCGTGCCCGCGCCCGCGCGCCCGTGTTCCCCGCCTGATTATTGAGCTGGCGAATTCGCCAATAACGCTCAGCTGCAGAAGACTTGAATATTGTGCGGCGTAGGTATATCTTGGATTACCGTACTACGTACCGAGTATGACCTTGGTGGGGAGATGCAAATCTGCCCGAGAGCTTCAAGTCTGGCTCACGAGAGGATGGTAGGGAAAGATTTAGGGACGGTTTGTGTGTGTATCATGTCATACACACATAAACCGTCCCTAAATCTTGGGTAGATGAATGAATACTTTTTATTTTTACACCGTATTGTTTCTAGAAACCCACTTAACTCACATCATTGATCGTATACATGTATACATGTCTGTCTACACGTATATAATTACAGCACTTGAGTTATGTAGTTTTACACAAACTCTTCCCAAAATATCGGTATGTCGGTACGTCCAGGCAACTGCGCCACGATTATGCTTCAACCCATCAAATCTGGCCTGACACCTGCACATCGGTGTTATTTTTCTTACAGAGTAGACCAATCCCGCCCATTCACCCGACTAATTCGGTTGGATGCCTATCAGGCTGACATTCAATTTAAGCGCTTGCGACAAAGGTATCGCCGCATGCAATAACATGCATAGAGCATGAATCTTAAGCCGTGGTAATGAGTCCCCCGCCTATGATGTGTAATAAACCATTGTTCAGCCAGATAGCTTACGGTGAGTTGTTCATGTATCAATGTGGGTAATGAGGCGCAGTTGTATAATCCCCCAAAACCCGACCCACAACCGGAAACTTTCACACACACAGTACTCTTGTATATGGTGCGGAAAAACCAGCTATTCTTCTTTGATTTAGTGCTTCACGCTGGATCTTATGTATGTTTAAGCAACAATGACAGATTCCGAAGTCCCATCAAGATTCGAAGCCTCCCCCAACGGGGTAATCCCAAACGAAGAGCATCGAGAAAAGAATGAAGCCAACAGCAAGGAGGCAGTATACTCGGGAGAAGAAGATATGGATAATGGCGTGGGTTCTCATCGTGAACTAAAAGGACTACGATGGACTCTGGTCATCGTCGCGGTTCTATCGCCAACCTTCCTCTATGCTCTTGACAATACGGTCATGGCAAATGTACGACCGAGCATCATCGACACATTTGGCCAGCTCGATATGATTACATGGCTTTCAGTTGCTTATCCCATGGGGGAGCTAGGAGCAAATCCTCTATGGTATGTGTGTCACAAACAGAAAGTCATTAGCGTCCACATGTAATAATGTCGGCCAGGGGAAAACTGAACCACTATTTCGATAGCAAGCTGTTATACCTCTTTGCAGTCTTTGTATTCGAAGTCGGTTCGGCAGTGAATGGATCCGCCCAATCTATGGAGGCCGTCATCGTTGGCCGCGCAATCGCCGGGGCTGGTGGTTCCGGCGTTTATGTTGGTACCATTAATATCATCACCGCTATGACAACTCCCTCCGAACGCGCTCAATACCTTAACTATGTGGCGATGTCTTGGAGCCTTGGAACCGTGCTTGGTCCCGTTGTAGGGGGCGCCTTTGCAGACTCACCGGCTTCTTGGAGATGGGCATTCTACTTGAATATCTGTGTTGCGGCGGTTTCCGTACCGATATGCCTTTGGTTGGTTCCAACCAAAGATAAGAAAGATTCAACCTCAACTTCTATCCTTAGTCGTCTCAAGAAGATTGATTATTTGGGTGCTTTCCTATTCTTGGGTGGTGTGGTTTCTATCATCATCATTCTCGGATCTGGCGGGGCCGATTACGACTGGAACAGTGGAGAAATGATTGCGCTTTATGTCGTTACCTGTGTCCTCTGGATAGCATTTAGTTTACAGCAGGGTTTCAATGTCCTCACCGTGGACAGAATTTTTCCAGTTCAACTTGCTGCCGACTGGGAGATGGTTATCCTGTTCTGCTGGACCGCCCTCGCGATTGCCAACGTAGTGGTCACTATCTATTCTCTCCCGCTTTTCTTCCAGTTTACATTTGGCGATTCATCTCTCATGTCAGCTGTCTATATGCTCCCGTTCATCATGAGTATTGTAGTCAGCGCAGGAATCGGCGGACCGTTGTTCTCACGATACCCCATCTATATGCCTTGGTTCACGGGCGCTAGTATTCTGATGCTAGTCGCTAACGGGCTGCTTTCTAGTATAGATTTTAGCACTTCACGCGGAAAGATCTGTGGCTATACAGTCCTGCAAGGCTTCGGCGTCGGGCCAGTAGCCCAACTCGGATATACAGTCGGCCAAACGAAGGCATCACGAGCCATCACCTCTCAAGTTACAGCGTTCTTGACATGCGCTCAGATGGCCGGACTCGCGCTGTCATTGGGCATCACTACCTGCGTCTTCTTGAACTATGCTACCGATGATATCTCCGCCATTATTCCGGATGCAGGACGCGACTTCATCCAGGCCACCATCAATGGAGTCCGGACTGGGCTGCTCCAAAGCCTTTCCGCCACCGACCGTGTTTTAGTTCAACAGGCTATCGCAAGAGACATTGTCAAGGGGTTCTACATGAACATCGCTGGGGCAGGGTTGGGTCTTTTGACTTCGCTGGTGATGAGACGCGAGCGATTGCTGATGTGATGTGCGAATATCGAAGGTCCTTGTCTAGAACCTGGCCCTTTCGACCCAGGCATGCAAAAAATTGTCCTACCTTTTGTAATACGGTCCTTACTTCTTTCTGCGCGATAGCTTTCCTAAACCAACCATACTATACAATCCAATACTTTGTTGACTCTCTTTTATGTCTCCTTTAGGCTGCGCCCTTAGCAAAGGGTGTGCGCAATCTTAATCTTTACTACAAAGGGTGTGCGCAATCTTAATCTTTACTAGAAACAATCAAAGCCTTTCCTCCAACCCTAGGTAGCGCACACACATCATTTCCTTTGTTTTAGCCCCATGGGCATTGCACCGGCCTTTTGGCTTATCACTGGTTACTTGACATCGACACTTTGTTTACATCAGACATGAAATTTATAAGAGTCTGCATTAACCGGCGGAGCCAGCCTTTTAATCGGCACTGCTGCCACCTCACCTTTAAAAAGGTTTCACTAGGGCGCACATTATTTTTATATACATAACTCCTAGTAGTAACACGTCTAGATACCCAACGGGAGTTCACTCACAAGGCCGCTAAACAAATACAAACAAACAAATCTACGAATTAATCTAAACCCATAATTCTCCGCGCGTTCGCTCCTGCGTCAATGCTTAAAGTCTCGGCATTTGCAGATTGAAGTAACCAGGCTAAGGGTAGAGGCGTGTATCAACGTTAGGTTGAACGTAAAAATAGACATCCAAATTGCCCAAAGGACCTTGGCAAGGGACTAAATACTTCGACTATTCTATTCAAGCAAGCATACAAAGTATGCATTGTAATGATGAAAAAAAAAACTCGTCTTCTTGCATAGGTAGGGTGGGTGGCAACGAACGATTGAGGGACGGTTGATGTATGTATGGCATGGTATGGTATGGATAGATGAATGAGTTCTTTTTAATTTTTACCCCCTATTGTTTCCAGAACCCCACTTAACTCACATCGTACATATAAATACATACCTACACGTACATGTTTACAATTACGCAGTTACACAAACTCTTCCAACACATCACCCCCTAAGCGCCTCAATATCCGCAACCTCCTTCACAGCCTCAACCGTCAACACCAACGGCCCTTCCCCCTGATCCCCCTCATCCACACAAACACAATCCTCAATCCTCATCCCCATCCCCCACGCCCACCTCGGCCACCTCTCATCTCCCTCGGGAACATACACTCCAGGTTCAACCGTAACACACATGCCCTTCTCCAACGGTTTCCGCCGCGTCAACCCGGGGCAATCATGCACATCGAGTCCGACGTAATGTCCAACATGGTGCGGGAAGAGCGTGGAGATCGCGTCTGATCCAGACATGTCGAAGCCGATGGAGGAGAGGCCTTCGGAAAGGGTACGCGAGGCGATGCGATGGAGTTGGTCGAGCGACAGGTTCGACGACGCGGTACACAGTTTGATGCAGCTGCGTTGGACATCGAGGAGGACATTGTAGATATCTTTCTGCGCAGGGGTGAATTTGCCGTTGACGGGCCATGTGCGGGATATGTCGGCGATGTAGTTCCCGTACTGAGCGCCTGCGTCTACCAGGACCATGCCGTCAGGGGGGAGGAGGTGGTCGTTGGTGACGTAGTGGATTGTGTTTGCGTTGACCCCGCCGGCCACGACGGGAACGTACGCCGGTCCGTCGCAGTTGTGCTGTTTGAATTGGTAGTCTAGGAACGTGTCTAAATCTTTTTCGTGAGTGAAGGTTTCGCGCATTGCGGATGTGATGGCGCGCCCGGAGATTTTGCCAACATGGCGCATGGCGGCGACTTCGGAGGGAGATTTGATGACGCGGAGTTCATTGATGAGGGGCCGGAGCGGTTTCGCGGCTTTTTTTGCGTCGCGGAGAGCGGAAGAGATGCCGCTTTGTGCGATGTGTGAGGGTTCGATGCCAGAGAGGTAGCGAGAAAGGGTGGATTTGGGGATACGTGAAGAGGGGAGGTCGGTATAGACGTTCTCGGCGCGCTTCAGGACGTCTTGGAGGAGCGTGGGTAGTTGGTCGATGTCGCCGGGCCTGTCGGCGTTGAAGACGTCGCTTGCCGCTTGCACGCCGGACCGGGCGCCTTCCCAGAGCTCGGCTTGCGCGTCTTTGGGCCGCACGTAGAGGTGGAAGATGTGTTCATCGTCGGGGAGCTTTTCTAGGGGAGGTACTGTTAATTGATGGCGTCATGGTGGGGTGAGCGTGAGGTAAGGTGGTTCGTACCTATGATAGCTACGGCGTCGGGTTCGTTGAATCCTGCAATTGGTCTGTTTAGTGGATGTAATAGCTGCAGTTTTATTCCAATGGAGATGTACCGGTGAGATAGAGGAAGTCTGAGTCCTGGTGGAACTTGTAGAAGACGGCGCCGGAGCGGTACTTGATGTCGGCGGCGGCGAGGATGGCGATGGAATTGTCGGGGAGGGCTCGGGCGAGCTTGATGCGGCGATCGAAGTACTCTTGGGCGGTGATTCCGGGGGTTACTATATAGTTTTAATCATCCAATGCCTGTACAATTGTGCTGGTATGCTGGAAGGATAGACCTACGTTCACCGGCTTCGAGTAGATGGGGGTGCGTCTCGTGCAGAGGCTGTCCGAATTGCAATTCCGCCGCCGAAATCGAGATTCCTCTTCGAATATTATTACAGTATATAGGTTTCTGCCATCTCCAAGTCGAACGCGCCAACGGGCGGATCAACCGTAAAGAGGGGGGCATGTTCCAAAAGAGTGAATGAGTTGGAGTGAGTTGGGATGGAATGCGCAAAGAAAGACGTCTGGTGTCGTTATTGCCGGCCCTTATCGATAACAACCCCTGCACACCACCGACATCTCCGCCTCAAGGCCGCCCTCATCGTCAGCTTTGGCCAATTCTAGGCTTTTGAGTTAGGCAATTTTCCATCTTTTTATTGATCTTCTCCATAACCGTCGTAGTAAACTCTATAAGAAAATTAGGTATAGAAAAGTAGACTCGGTATCTAAATCAGTAAATCCAGATCTGATCCAGATTAGATAATCCGAATGGTGGTGGTCATCACTGCCTGACGTATCAAGCAATACCTGAGATTAATCCTTCCATGCACGACGATAACTGCTCTTACACTGGGCAACCCCAAGTGCCTACGTTGCTGCCTAACCGCCCTTTTCTCTGCCTACACGCGCGCCTAGCAGAATAGGTCTTGTTTAAAAGACTGGAGACTATATAACACCCACAATTCACTTGAGACATTTCTTGGATACAACACATTGATCCTCTTCATACGATTCAACATCACATCGCTTTCCAACACCAATATGGCTTTGAACTCAGTAAAATCCTCCGTTGTGCCCCAGGCCGACCTGGAATCCTTCCAAGCCTGCATCAACTCCTCGACCCGCATACTGGCTCTCCTGGGCGCCGGCCTCTCCGCATCCTCAGGCCTTCCTACTTTCCGAGGCGCCGGTGGACTCTGGAGGACCCACGATGCAACCTCCCTCGCAACTCCCGAGGCCTTCTCCGCCAACCCAGGCCTAGTTTGGCAATTCTACAGCTACCGTCGTCACATGGCACTCCAGGCGAAACCCAACCCAGCACACTACGCCCTCGCAGAACTAGCCCGCAGGAAAGACGGCTTCATGACTCTCAGCCAAAACGTAGACGGCCTGTCCCCGCGCGCTAACCACCCCGAAGACAAACTTAAGCTCCTCCACGGCTCCCTCTTCGACGTAAAATGCTCCGACTTCTTCTGCAACTACGCCGAGAAAAACAACTACACGGATCCCATTGTCCCCGCGCTTGCGATCCCCACAGAGGACGGCTCAGACCCCACGACCAACGAGAACATCGCCAAACGCGAACTCGACATATCCGACCACAACGTCCCCATCCCCGAGCTCGACCACTCGCACCTCCCCAAATGCCCCCAATGCAAGCAGGGCCTCCTACGTCCGGGTGTCGTTTGGTTTGGCGAAGCTCTCCCGAAAAAGGTCCTCCGCGATATCGACGACTGGATCGAGTTCAGCGAGAAGATTGATCTGATCATGGTGATTGGCACGAGCGCGAAGGTGTACCCGGCTGCGGCGTACGTGGATGAAGCGAGGGCGAAGGGCGCCAGGGTCGCGGTTATTAATATGGATAGGAGTCACGCGCCTGCCAGTGGGATGAGGCAAGGGGATTGGTTCTTTCAGGGTGACGCGGCGCAGATTTTGCCCGAGATTTTGAAGAGTGTTATTGGGGAGGTGAAGGTCGATGGGGATGCTGCTGAGGGGTCGGCAGCGTGAGCTTGTAAATTGGGAATGAGGTTGATGAATTCACGAATTGATGGGGTTTGGTTTTCAGTTGGCTTGACTACTTGGCGTGGATCTCATTCTTAGGGCATTGTTATTTGATATTAAGGTAACCCAAGTCGTGTAGGCGAAAGGGTAGTCTAGAGAAGAAATGAGCAATAAAAAAATCTTTTTTTCTCGGTAAGAGATCATCTTTAGTCCTCTACCCCCAACGCTCCATCCCTAGAAACCCTTTTCATGTTTTCACCATTCTTGCATACGGCTAAGTCGTGTTCGGAATCACGACTACGCTACCCCTCATTTCAACATCTTGACTCATTATAAGCAAATACGAAGCATAAAAAGCCTCGTATATTGCACATTCACACTTCTCAAATCTCCTTCCCACTACCGCGCTGTGCTATTTAAGATTCACAATCTACATCTGACCTTCGTCGTTGAGGTCGTACACACCTTCGCTCCTTCCTTCCTAACCCCACCCACGCGCTGATCTAGGGAAACCTTAATCCAACCTCACCTCAACCTGTGATTGGCCGGCACCACTACTAGCATACCAAATCGACCACCTTCCCAAGTCCAACTCCAAATCTAAATATAAAAAAAATCCAAATAAAAAGCCGTCCCAACAGAGAGTAAAATAGATAAAAATAATGCCACCACAGCCCCAACTCGACCACTTAATCCTCTTCGTCCCACCCTCCCCCTCCAACCCCTCAACCCCACACATCCCCCCCTCTCTCTCCAAAAACTTCACCCTCACACCCGGCGGCGTCCACGCAGATGGCCTCACAGCGAATACCCTCGTCTTACTCGCCGATGGCTGTTACATCGAAATAATCTGCTTCGTCGGTCCTCCCACCACCTCTCCAGAAAATGACGAAAAGGAGAAGGAAAGGGAGCAAAAAATAAAAACCCACTGGTGGGGCGGTTCCGCGGCCCTCACTCCCACTGGAAAAGAAGGTTGGACAGACTGGTGTCTAACCACACCCCCCACCACCTCCGCCACGCAGAACTACGAGCATATCTCGCACACCACATCCCGCTACGACCCTCCCCGCGCAGGCTCGCGTCTGCGTCCCGACGGCGTCGAGGTAAAGTGGGAAGTCACGTTCCCCAAAGGCGACAACGGCGGGCAGAATGTACGTGGTGCAGCGCCGTTTTGGTGTCATGATGTTGGGGAGAGGGGGATACGTGTTCCGATTTTCGACGACGAGGAGGGAGGGAAGGGGGTTAGGCATCCTAGTGGTGTGACGGGTGTTAAGGAGTTTACGGTTCTGGTGGGTGCGGAGGGGGTTTTGGAGGATTTTGGGGCGTTGTATAGGGGGTTGTTTGGGGAGGGGGAAGTGGTTGGTGAGGGGGTTGGGTTTAGGCTGGGGCGGGTTCGTGGGGTAGGTGTGGATGGGGAGGGGAGCGGGGCGAAGGTTTTGTTGAGAGTTGCACGGACGGAGGAGGAGAAGCGGAGGTGTGAAGAGAGGAGCTTTTGGTTTGGGGATGTGGTGTTTGCGGCGGTGGCGGAGGAGGGGGTTGAGGGGAGGGAGAAGGGAACGAGGGTTAGGTTGGATGAGGAGGGTGGGGAGGCGGATTTGGGGGGTTTGTGGGTTGAGTATGTTTGAGGGTGGTGGGGGGCGAGGTTAGATTTTCTTTTTTAGAAAAGTGGGCGGTCATTTCATGATGAAGTGTTGTTATGCTATCGTCTTTTCCCCTTTTTTTATGTTTTTAATTCAAAGTTTGGGTGTGGATCGACACTTCACTCTTGTTAAATTTACTGTACCCTGTGCGCTACACATCTATACGGTGGCTGCGACGATATCGAATCTGTACGAGGGATAGCGGCTAGAGTTTGGGCTTAGTTTCTTTGATTGAACACAGGCATTTGTCATTTTGAGGGGTATGAACAACGCACTTTTATCTCGGAAATGAAACGTGAAAGGAGGTTTGATGGCGAGATGTTTGCTAATTACATTGAAGACTTAGCATATGACTCTAGCAGCTTCACTATTCTTGAGCGTCGTCTTTTTTTCGCTAGATCAATAGGGCTATTTCCAAAACCGTTCTCCATAACGATATTTCCAGTATCCAATAATAGCTCAACTATTTCTGTGTGGCCATAGGTCACTGCACAGGAAAGTGGTGTGTTCCCGCATTTGTCCTGGGCGTTGACGCTGACCTTTTTTGTGGAAAGTAGTAGTTTCACTATTTCGGTGTGGCCCTTGATTGCTGCCAGAGCAAGCGGTGAGCATTCCTCGTTGTTCGCTCGACTGATATCGATCTCGCTTGTTTCTAGCAACATTTTTACCGTCTCTACGCTATTAGAGGATACTGCCGAAAACAATGGTGTTTCTCCCTCATCATTCTTTGCGTTGACATTGTCGATCTTGCCAGTGTTAAATAATAACCTCACCACTCCCGTGTGGCCTTCCTTCGCTGCCCAAACAAGTGGTGTGTTTCCCTTTTTGTCTGCTCGGTTAATATCAGCTTCGCCAGTTCCCAATAGTAACTTCACGGCCGCATAATTCCCCATCCGGGCTGCACAGTTGAGGGGCGTGAAACCGTCGGCATCCTCCACTTCGATCTCGCACGAACCGATTTTCAACAATATTTCCAATGTCGAACTAAGTCTCAGCTCTGCAGCATAGTGAAGGGGTGTCCTCCCGTGAATATCTCTGGCATTAAGATTGACATTCTCCTGCAGAAGGATGAAGTGAAGTACCCCGCCAACCCCCTGCCGAACGGCTAGGTGGATCGCTGTTTTCCCATCGGATGTCTCGGCATTCACGTCAACCGACTTTGCTTTGAGCAACATCTTGACAATAGTCGCTTTCTGCCTCTCCACGGCTTCATGTAACGGTGTGAAGCCCTTGATATTTTTCGAGTTTACGTCAACCTCTTCATTTTCAAGTAATAACTTGACTATACTTTCGTCTTCCTTTATCACGGCAATATGCAAGGGGGTGCTGAAATCTCCACTTGCTGAGTTTACGTCAATCCCTTCGTTTTCGAGTAACAAGTTGACTAGATTCTTGTCTCCCTTTGAAACGGCTGTATGTAAAGGTGTGCTTTCATTTTCCCCTCCGAGATTCACATCAATGTTCTTTGTTTCAAGTAACAGCTTGACTGTTTCTTGCCCTCCATCCACTATGGCCTTGCACAATGGCGTGAACTCTGTTCTTCTCGTATTGACATCAAATTTTCCTGTATTGACAAGGTTTCTGATCAGCACTTCATCTTTCCAATCCAATGAGGACAGAAAGATTGAATCATCGATGTCCTTGTGTTCTGCAGCAATCGCCCATAGGACTATGGCCATTCTGCAATTAAGTTCACACAAATACAAGAGAACCGCTTTCCGTTTCGAAAATTTGAAGTCTCGTTTAATTTTTTGGCGGTCCCACTGAAGTCTCATTTCCATATCAAGGGCTTCAGGATATCTTCCAGTTGTACGTAGATGAGCCATGCAATTTCCTATCAGTGCTTCAACAGCTTCTTGACTCTCAGTTGCCATGGCTGCGAACAGTGGACAACCGTACCGCTCGTCTCCTACGTTGAAACAGGATTCGGTTGGTTCATGAATACGGATAAGATTCGCCAGGTTGTACTCGGCTAAAAGATAGAGGAGAGTTGCATCTTCTGAGTGCCTGCGTATCTTGTGTTTCTCAAATAGGTTGTCGAGTGCGATCCATTTTCGCAATTGGAAGCTGCTCAAGAAGTCTGCTTGGCGGATTCCTAATCCTTGTGCTACATTCGCATGATAAAGAACGTTTTGTACGGTGTACTCCATCAGAGGAAAGAGGCCGGAGAACCTCGCCCTTACTTTATCAATTTCATCTGACGGTGGATTTGAGACGGCCGCAAAATTCTCTGGGTTGTCGAACATGATAGTAGTCAAATAATTGAGACAAGAAATCTTGAGCCGCTCATGGCTCTGGCCTTCGAACTGTTCTCCGATGCCGGACCAGGTGTTACTGAGCGCGTTTTCTTTCAGCAAAAAGTCGCGTACAGATTCGTGGATGAACTGTACCCGCCGTAGCCCGGCTTTTGTGATCTCTACCAGGCCTTTAGAATTGTTCAGAATTGACCTTTCTATGTCGTCTTTCGTTGTTTCTTCTTGATCCCATGCTGAGGCTACGTTCCCATCTACTCCCGAAAGTATGGCGAAATACAACTGTTCAGGGCTCAGTGGCTTCTTAGCGAATAGAACCCACTGGATACAGAGCAAGAGTTCTTCTTTCCGGTAGGAGTCCCGGGTCATGATATCTCGAAAGAGCTCATCCAGCTTCTCAGGAATATCTCTCAGCCTTTTTCTTAGGGCATGCATCTGCCCATCGTCGTGTTCCTTGTTCAAAATCCTCGTGACGAGCACCACCCACATGAAAACCCCCGATGCCTTCTCTTGAACTTCAGTTCGCACCTGTTGTGCAATTTTGCTTCTGCCAATATTCAACTCAGACTCTAAGTATCGTGCAATGTCCTCCCTATGCTCTTCTTGGCCGTCCAACATCAGATACAATGCTTTATCGAGTGTAATGTGAGGGTAAGGCCGACTTGCAAAGCAAACTTGGAATCTGATGTTGATAGACATGGCCTGCTCGCCTACACTCTTGAGAAAGTATACCATATCACGGATCTGTTCCTCTTCGCATTCATCCAAAGCGTCAATGAAGAACACAACCGAAGATTTTCCCAGGTCCAGTATAACCTCTTCTAAAAGTGACTTGAGCGACTCTGTTGTCCACTCATAGTTTTCGCCCGCATGCAAGGCAGAGAAGCCTAAAGAAAGAAGTTTATCTTGCAGTTCAGGCAATTTTTCGAAAATTTGGATGAGCAGTGCTCTGTATGCACCGACTGTAGATTTTTCGGGACCATCACCGCGCGCGTTGAAGAAAAAGGATATAACTATCCGATCTTTCATTGTTCTTCTGGCGTTTAAGAAGGCGTATTTCATCAACGTAGATTTTCCAGCGCCAGGCTTTCCCTTAATCCACAGGAACCCGTAATGTTCAGATTGCTTGTCAGGGTTTAGCCAGTCAGTATATTCAGATTTGCGCAATAACCACCGGCATGTTTTTGCATGAGCATTTCCGATATTCGTTTGTCGTGCGTCAATCTGGTCAAACATTAGGGATTGCAGAAGGGCCTGCTTTCGCTCCGCTTTGTCCTTTGAGGTGGAATTGTGAGAAGACATAGAGAATGCTACGGATAGTCAGAAGAGCCATCACCTTTTTTTGAGTATTTCTACGTACACGGGGTGCTATTTGGCCTATACCAGTCAGCATAAAATTCCTTAAGCTTAGTTCAAATGGTACGGAGCAAGTCATTTCTCACCGTGCAATCTCATTACTCGGGCTGCTAGCTTCTGTCCTTATACGCTTGCTAGATAAACTTTCGGCAGATAAAATTTCGAAGCCACGTTCTGTTCCGATATCAATAGGCATACATGTCTGTTTTTAGGCTTGTTTGGACACTAACTGTCACCATTGCGCATTGTCTCTCCAACTGGCCGCGTTATCTTCATTTGTGCCGGCAGAATGACGGATAACACTTCTTTTGCGTAAGCCGCAGCTGTTCCAGCGGCATATGGCTGCCACCCCTTGTTCTTATGAGAGTCCGCGTAGTCGGAAATGCCACGAATAACGAGACACGGAAACGTATCCATTAACCCTGCTGCCTCCATCTCAAAACATAAAATATCACCAAGGCGTTTGCTTTCTTCATCTCTCTTGGTGGCACTCTTCATCACTTTATTCCCAGAAGCGATCGTCCCATAGTGTATTTGTACCTCTTCCCCGTTTTGGCGCTGATCCCGTTGTATGCGTTCGTCGGGACTGCACCCTTTGCACGAACTCGTGCCGATGTGGTTGTAGGTTGCTTTAAATAGCACATCAGGGCCCGCTTTCTGGCGCTGGAAGGTAGGGAAGCGTTCGAGCTTGAGAATATGGTCGAGCAGATGGCTTTGAGATATGGCCATGTCCGCTTTCACGGTCTGTACCGCACTGAGCAGTATTTGTGGTGGAGAATTTAGCGATCCAGTTCGTTTAAATCCACCCATGGTATCTTTCCCCTTGTCGTACTGTACCACTCCACCGAAGGTCTGGTAGGGTTCGCTGACAACCACGTCACCAAGTCGGATGTCTCTTGTAGTTGGGACGCCTCCCCCGATGCCCACCATGAGTCCGATTCGAATGCCTTTGAAGGCCGCTTGCATCTGTGTCGCTACCGCTGCTGCGGGATTGTTTCCAATCCGTCCCGCTGGTAGACAGACGATCACCACATTATGGCCCGCCATCGCTCCCGTGCAGTATACATTCTTATCGTCACCGAAATCACCAATGGGATTCTCGTGTTTCTCATCAAGCAGCGCCTTCGCAGCAGCAAGCTCTATCGAGAGTGCGCATATCCACCCAACTGTGTAGTCCTCCCGGTTTAGCTGAGGCAGGCTTGGCATCTGTGCTCGTATCGCAGAGAGTGACGGTCACTCATCTCAGGTTGGTGCTCGCAGAATGGGGCTTTTCTTTTGGCTTTGCTATAATAGCAGGCGTAGCAGTCAGGGAGGAGAAGGAGAATGGCTTAGTTGGAGAACAAGCTGAAGGCAGGCAGAAGTGGGGAGATAAAGCCAGTGGTCGCGGCAAGGCTGAAGTCTTGAAGTTCTGAATGACAAGGATGGTGCCTCGCCTCTGCAATGAAGCCAATCAAGTCTCATCTCGCGATGCGCATATAGATTAAGCTGCGCCCCTTTGTTAGCAAATCTTTCAGCCCCCGTAGAGTCGAGGAATTTGGATATAAGTGAATAGCACTCACCGAAATTCAGATAGATGTTGTGCAACTCCAACCAACCCATGTCTTTCGTATCAAAATGTCAGATTGGGATCAAGACACGGTTGGAATTATTTTAATAGTGACTTAAAAGGGTTTGTGGAAAAGAGGAACTGGCAGGAGGAGTACGTATAGTAGGTGGTAGGCTCCAAGGCTGATTCGTACATATATGTACATACATGATACGCTTCTGTCACCCTTGCTTCATCTTTCCATTTGTGAACATTTCTCGCCACATCCCTCTAATAAAATTTATTCCACTCCTGACTACAGGATTTGTGATCTACTCCGAATGTTCTGTTCGTTTGATCATCATGCGCAATTTAGAAGAGCTCCGAACATTAGGACGAATTAGAATAGCCCATTTGCCTTCACCCCGTAAGTCTATCCATTCAGTCGAAACTTCACCTGGTTTTTAACGGTCTGCTAATAAATAATATGACCTAGTTTGAGTTCCATACTAGTTTTAGCAAATACAGCGAGGAAAGGAACACTAGACAACATCGAAGTATAGACCAAAGTTACATGATACCGAACCATGAATTGTAGTTATATGCTATCGCTAGAAAAGCTTCTAAGAATGCGTATCTCTCAAGACAAAAAACGTATACGCTCTGCCATAATTTACGTCTGTTCCAGGATCACGCCACTCACGGTCAGCCATTTCATAGAACCCTCTCCACTTCTCCCGCACATCCGCATCCACACCATAACCGGTAAATACCACTTTAGGCATGTACTTGACGAATCCATACGCAGCCGCGACGACCCACTCGATATGATCCCTGTGCTATTTGCAGTCCATGCCAGGAAAGACGGGAAGGCTTAGTTTCTGCTCTTTGAGGCTATGCCATGGATTCGTAAAATAGCCTTTAAAATGTCGATCCTGATTACAAGCATAGGCTTTGCACATATTCCTCTCCCTACTCCTCGGTATATTACCATTCCTGGGTGTCGTTTGTTCCCCATGGCGAAGTACCAGCATCGAAAACATCGGCATGGTCGAACGTGAAGGTTCCATAAACATTGTCACTTGCATAACAAGATTGTGGACATTCACAAGCAGGAGGTCTATTTACATGTTAGCCTAGATGCTCTTCCATTTTGAAGATCAAAGAGTCAACTTACAACGCCGTTGCTGGGGTACTAAGGATCTCCTCCAAAGTGCTTTGGTGATTGTATTCGATGGTCTTATAGGATTTAGTCCTCTCGGAAAAGATCTTCTCCCATTTCGCTCTTGTCGAGTCCTTGATGCAACCAACCAGTTTAACCTTAGGCACTCTTTCAAGGTTCGGATACGCAAAGGTAAGGAGCCAGTCTACCATGGTTTTATAACATGGGTATTTCCGCATCCAGGAAAATTCTTGCTTCCATTGATCATCGTGGCGGTTTACCCACATTAAGTTGGACCATGGAGTTAGAATGTCTTCCTCGTAGGGATTCGGGAACTCTATTTCCAGCGTTTCTAGATGCGAAAGTTGTCTCGAGTTGAAAATAACTGCTGGCGCTTGTGTGGGGTCGTATTCGAATGTTCCCCTGTTCGAGACGCTCACAGCAAAAAATTCGAAAAGCGAAGGGAGATCCAGCGTTAGCCTGACCCGGGCAAGCCAATTCGGCACCGGAGGCAGGATATGGCACGTAGCTACATCAAGGAATATGCCGATGTCGCTAAAGTGTTTCACTGTACCAATCCAGCCTGCACGTAGTGCCTTTCGTTGCATCTCCTTGCTAGCTTGAAAGATGGCATAATTTGGGCTTGCAATACGTTCTGTCATCCAGTCCAACGAAAGGACGTCCGCAGTGGATTCGAACTTTGCGAGCAGGCGGGCTTGAAATGGGGTTGCGTTATTTTTTCTGGACCCCAAAACTGCTTTTGACAGCCCAGGAATAATATTCGCAACGTGTGGTCTGATGAGTCCACCGAGTATGTATACTAAGGTCTTGTATTGGAGCTCTTCAGGCAGGTCCAGGAAACGAAATGGTTTATCCGGGATGTTCTCCTGGTCAATTTTAGGCTCGATAGGAGACGAGTTGCGAGGTTCGGCGTTGTCCATTATATACGATATGCTCAAAAATGATCAGTGAAGTGTTGAGTAGTTGGATAGGATGTTGACGTTGGATGGGTCGTTGAAATTGGGTGGGGTGAATAGGTGGATGTGAAAATAGGTAGTTATATAGCTATGCGGAAGCCATTCCGCAGAACCGAAATGGCGGGATAAGCACATATACTAACGCGGGTAAGATACTGGCGGAACGTTACGTAGCCCCAACCAACATATGTACATACCACTATGGCCACTAATGACGACTTTGATTGGGGCTCTTGCTGTCTTCTGTGACATCAACATATCCAGCGGATAGAAAGCTTCCAATCAATGGGAGAAGGTTATCGCAAATGTTGCGCGTGAATTAAGCACAAGAATAAATTGAAATAAACCGATACTTATTCACTCTAGTCAATAGAAAGGGCTTATACAACTTAGAGGTTTGTTATGTGATTACTAGAAAATGATTACGTTTGATAGCAAGCACCAACAACGTCATTAGCCTGTTTATGCCGCGTGACAAGTCCGATTACGATATTGGTGCGTTTCATAAAGAAGGGGGCCACCCTAGATGTCCGAAAACCTTTAAAAAATCAGCTCCACCTGCCTGATTTAGTAATACCACACTTCTGCATTGTTTTATGTATTTTGCTAGTAAATTTCGCCTAGAGTGACATAATCAGATGTAGTAAAGTTATTGTATACGATGTATTTAGTAGTAAGGGTCCTTAGAGCCATGGTTTTGGTGGTGAGGAGATCCGAAGGGCCCTTAGAGCCTTGGTTTTGGACCAGTGGTGATGCAGTGATTGTGAACGCTTTTACACGTGATTTTGCCCTGTAGCTATTAAAATAATCGCTTACCCTTATAAAATCGCCCTCGCATCAATCCTACGCTATTTTTATTAGCAATTAGATGTTAATTAGATTGTTCCTAGGGCAGTGCGCGGAGTAGTGGCTTAGTGAGCAAACCAGCGATAACGAAATCTTACCCCCCTATTTCAGAACCCCTATTGCATTGCTCATAGGCGATTTTTATTAGCAATTAGATGCCAGGTAAGTTAATAACGGCGATTTCGTGATTACCTAGGGTACTGATTTTTCCGTACAGGATGCCTAGGGCCAGCCAGCGTCGAAGGAGGGCAAGGGCAGAGACCCCATATGAGCCCTCCACATTATTAGGGTCGTTTGTACAGGTTTCCTTTAGTAGAGAGCGTACTCTACGTCTTCGTCGCCCTTTACAAAGAGCTGTAGAAGCTAATTTACCCTTCTTAGCTAAGTTACTCTTTTTAGCTAATTTACCGTTATTAGCTTCCTAGGACCCTCCTCTATATAAAGCTCCTCTACTATTAAATTAGGCGTTATAAAAAGATATTAAATTGCTCTCTCCTCTTATAACTAACAACAATGAATTAAAAGGAGGAGGAGAAGGAGAGGGAGGAGAGGGAAGAGAGGAAACTAAGGTTAACGAGGACAACGTAATATCCTTAGAGAGCTCTCAGCCAACTACTCGGCGCAGCTGCCCTAAAAAACCAGGACCTACGGAGTTGTTAGTTATCTATTTCTAGAAGGCCTTTTTAGAAGGCAGGCGTAATATAGTGTTAAAGGAATCAGCTTACACTAAGAAGCTAGCAGACTGCCATATTTTAAAGGCTAGTTTTAATAGTTATGTTAAATAAGTAATTGCGAGTTACAACAATAAACTAGTATTTAAAAGGGCTAATTAGACGATTTGCTATAAAGGCTAGAGGGCTGTTAATAAATAGTAGGGCTTATTTAATATAAAGGGCGATTGTCTGTAGAATTATCGCCCAACAGCCCGATTTAATAATTTCTATTAGCGCTACCCTAGTAAGCTGTATACCATCTATATAGAGGTGTTTTTTGCGCCTATTTTAATTAATAGGTAAATAGCTATTATCTCTCCTTTATTAGCGCGTTAGAAAGGTAGTATAGCAACCTAGGTTTAGAAGGAGGGCCTGGGCGCGGTTCTTTAGAGGGAGATCGCCTAAAGTAATAGTAACAGCCTCTTAATTAGCAACTAATGGATTTACTAGCAAAATTAGTGTAAAAACTACTCTAAAGTTTGCTAGGTTAATTAAAAAAGCCCTACAGATCCTAACAACTATTAATATTATATACTATTAACTAGGGAAATTCTAATACTCTAGAATAGTAAAGTAGGTTATAGGTTATTAATAGTTAATAATCCCAGCCTTACTATATAATAAAAGCTGCGCTCTTATAAAGCAGAGCTTTTAAGTAAAAAGAAAACAATAAAAGACACCCTAAAAAGCATCTCTAAGAGTCTAAGGTAATTGGTGTAGGTGTTACTGTTAGAGAGGCTGTTATTAGTTTTACCTTCTTCCTACCCTAACTATTACCGCCACCCTACGCCTCCTACGCCCAAGAGCCCTTTGCCTTATGTAAATAAGGATCCCCTATTTTATACAAAGGAGTTCTTTTTATAGTAGGAGAGTAAAGAGGGCCGTAGAGACTTTAGGATACCTATAGGAGAAATTAAGGATCGAATCGTCACTAACTAGTAGAGGATTAATGACCTATAGGACCCCGCAGCCTTTACTATGGGTGTTTAAACCAAATAATATAAATATCCCCTTAGCTATTACAGTAATATGCAGCGCGCAATCGCTAATTAGAAGAAACTATACAATAAATAGGTAGTTGATAGGTTAGAGTCGTGGGGCGAATTCCAAAGAGACCAGGTGCGGTAACCACCAAACCCTTTAACATTAAGAACATCTATTACGCCTTTGTTTTTTTTTAGATACTAAAATTACTTATTATTAATTAGACTACGGCGAAAACAACGGTATAAAAATTGTAGAAATCGGAGTTGTAGTTGTTAAGTTACAAAAATAAATTAATTATTAAAATTACCCTTAGTATCCTTTTAATTTTTATAGTCCTGCTTACATCATCACCCCTAAAAATCACCTAAAAACACATAAAAATCAAGCTAATAGGGTCCTGGATCCCTACCAACCGCCTACCTAATTAGGAGCCCGCGCAACCATTATAACGCACATAATTTTTATAGATAATAAATTTAGGTATAGTAGAACCGGCTATTATGCATTTTTTAGCTTCTTTACTTTTTTTCTATAATGCGTAGTTAATATATAATATAGGTTTGCTAGGGTAACCTAGGTTATAGTTATCTCTAGCACTATCTAGTAGTAATCACTAAGTTAAAAGCTAAAAAAAGTCACTTTCTAATTATTACTACTAAAACATTATAACATAATAAATAAAATAGTTTAAAATTAGAATATTATTAATTCGATACCAGCGAAATAACTCCTATTATTAGATTTCTAAAAAAAATTATAGTTAAAAAGTTATAGTAATGTAAAATTAACTAAAAAATTACCTATTATTACTTCTACCTCAGGTAACCACATTACTTAAAATAACCCTAGGAGTCTCTCTAATAGTAATTCTATATAGCTAATTTAATTATTAAGGGCACGTTTAACGTATCTACGAAGATTTTTTAGTTTCTTCTAATCTAGGATTTTATTACGTAAAAGGATTATTTAATAGGATTGAAATCTAGAAAGTATAGCGGTAAATATTTAAGTACAACTCCTACAGCTGTATAAAGAGCTTTTACTCTTTCTCCTTAGTAGATAGAAGCGTTATCTATTATAATAATTAATCGCAGGCCTAGAAAGGGCGTATACTAAGGGAGGACATCCTAGGTAAGAAACTCCTTAAACATCTCTTAGGAATATAAGCCCTAGAAAGTCTTATAGGCTATATAACTGTTATAGGTTATTGCAGGCAATACATTCTAGCGTCTACTCCGTAAAGCAGAGTACGTAGAAATACAGGGCTTATTAATTAGTAACTAGCCTCTCTTTCTATCGCCTGTCCTCTTATTATAAGCTAACTCGTTAATAGTAACTATTTGCTTAATACGCTAAAGCTTTTACCGCGCTCTCTACACATCTCGTAAGGGCTTACTACGCTCCTTTGTGTGTTTCTCCGTTACCTTTTTACTATACCTATGCTTCTTTAGAAGCCTTAATATAGTAGGGATAGATAGGGCTACTCTAAAGGCGTTAGAAATCTAGTTACTAATTTCGTTAAGATACGTAGTAGGCTTCTCACCTACCCACAAAATCACCTCCTATAATAATTAGTATAATATTAACACTATAAAATTAATACTAATAAGCTCTTAGGCGTGCGACAAAGCCCTAGGTAGTCCTTAGACACTAGGTAATAGTGGGTAAGGATCTTTAGACGAATTAACACCCACCCTTAACCACCGCAAGGTCTTCCAATTTATATAAAATTTACGAGAGATGGCTCTATTAGATAATCCTAGCGAGAACCGCAGTAAAATTAGCTGTAGTTTATGCCTAGGAATCCTATTGCTAGTATTTATATTGAAATAGACGAAAAGGTGATACTAAGGGCAAGGGTAGGGCCGTGGGTGAGCCTGTATATACACTATTAACACTAAAAAACCATCCCTATAATTAACGACGTAATTGATTGATATAGTGTACCAAAGCGTGGATGTATTGTATTCCAAAATACGTGAAAATACGGGCGAAATTTACCCGATTTTGGAACCCATTGCACTGTATTCATGACCTTCCTAATCAGGTAATGGGGTGATTTTTTAAGCGTTTTTGACACCTGGGGTGGCCCCCTTATTACTGAAAACCATAATAATGAAAATGAACCTTTCAGATTTCTGTACAAAAAAAAATGCTGGACAACACAATGAGGGGACCTGCTTGTTGAAAGAAGTACATGTCAAGTAGATTATGGGACACATGTGAATGCAATCTTAGGTTGCCACTAAACGGCTTCTCTATACAGTTAATTATTCACTTCTTGTAAAAATACAATTCAACGCGGAAGAAAAAATGAATTTATTCTTTGAACAACAGGAACACTAAGCTGTGACTCACTCGAGTTCCACATGTGACATCTTCCGAAAATCTCACTGTAATACCCAGGTTCTCGGAAAAGATCACAGATCGATCATGTCCATAGCCACAAGCCTAAAATCCTCCAAACCGGCCAAACGATGCGGTTCCACCTCTTCAATGTACTTCCTGCTTGACACCATATCCACGAAACCCTGCAAAGTTTCATATCGCACAATAGTAACCAAATCCCACTTTTCTTCTTCCCCTTTCTCCCCGATAGGGCCCGCCACGAAGCCTGCGACGCTGGCCATGAAGTAGCGATCTGACTGTTGGGGCATGACAGGGCGGATGGCGTCGACGTATCTTTCGGTGGCGGCTTCGCGTCCGGAGCAAGGCGCGCCGGCGAGCGAGGCATGCTCCGGTGCATACAAGGCGTGTTCTCGGAATTTCCAGAGGTTAAGCATGAATACTGGTTTGCTAGGATCGCGGGTAGCAGTAAGGGAGGCAAGAACTTCGTGGTTGAGGGGGTACACCGGCATTTTGAAAGCGATAGTATTCAGAGTCTGGTTCGGTTCGTGATCTATTGTTTAGGTACGAGGTACTGAGAATGCTTATCGTGTGTGATATAATGCCATGTATAGACGGAAACCAACATCTTTATATATCTGACCCGCCGGCACAAACTACACCCCTGAGGATTTTACAGGAGCTTATGAGCGGAGTTCCACACTAAAAGGGCGGCATGTGAAAGCCTATGAGTCGCTATTATTCAATTGAGTATTGTATACGATTGTTTTAGCAGGTTATTTCTTCGTTTAACGTCTTACATCCACTATCCCTGATGCGCGGAACTCCATCAAGGGCACCAATAAAAGGGCGTAATCTAACCCTATCTGTAAAATAGCTCTGATAACCCTTGGGACTCCTCAAATAACTGCCTTTTTAGTAATCATTATGGCCAAATAATTAGCGCGTTCCGTGGTACCGACTGCTACAAAAATACGAGGGTGGCGAAAGCAATAAATGAATTATCATATATGCATCTGACCCCTTTCCAAAAAACGGATAACCTTGTTTAATTTGGGTTGTTACGGTAAGAAAGTATGTATTTAGTTTGGTCAGGACGCAGATAGCACATAGCAACTTTGAGCCTGAACTGTGCATTCCTCGTCTTAGATTTTACTCAGTAGCCCAAATTGAACAACACTTTGTGGTTTTTAATAAAGACAGTTTTGTTAATATATACACATTGTTCCGTCTCAGTGCGCATTCCATATACTATATTCTAGCTCCTGGTTCTTGGATGCGACCCCCGGATTAGTTCACAGTATCCAATCACAGTAATTGCAATCAAGAAAATCCCAACATGCACAAAGATCTCAAGACTTGTGCAATTTTCGTGATACTTCACAAGAGCGTGGTATACTTTTAGCTGCTATATGATTGCATAGTCCAGGATATGTAAGGTAAGCCCTCGCGAGAAGAAAGGAAGTGAACGAACTCGGTATAGACAGTTTGTATATTAGAAACAGAACGTAAAGCTCTTTTGAGAGGTTTCTAAACCATCACGCTAGTAAAGTTGGAGCCGTTTGGAAGATATGAGAAATAAGCTAAAGCAAAGGTACAGAGGCACTTGTAGAAAAGAATTCATAATCGCTCTCAGCTATATTACACCTAATGACAATCTAGTCATCTTCGTCAAATGGAATTGTGCCCATTTGCCACCTAACGCAAGAGGAAGCGCAAGTGCAAGGCGGTGCCTGGGTGATAACATGGCCTTCTAAGGCCAGTTCTTCCACCTCTTCCTCCCAACGGAAGCTTCGAAACTCCTCATCCCGGTCTCGCTCCACGTATGCTTGTGAAAGTATGTAACCCCATTTCTGCTTTAAAGAGGTCTTGACTGCCCCGAGTAACTCGACATGGGGGATTCCCTTGATGTACGGGAAAGCTCCCATCAACATCCAGTCCACAGCGACCTTGAAACATGGCTTAACCTCCATATTAGGGTGCTGTTGCGATTCTTCTCTAAAGATCTTCCAAGGATTGTGATCTGGTTTACGACCCTCTTCAAGTTCTCGTGGACAATTGACAGAGATTTCCAGGCTCTTTAAACTCGGCATATTTACCAGTATCGACCCATAGACGTGTCCACCTGAGCTTCCAAAATGTAGAGTTGGATTGACGTTGACTTCGAAGATACGGAAGAGGTCGAATAATGTCATGTCCAGATGTATTGAAGTGAGCCAATGTGGATGAGGCGGCAGAGGTGTGTCTGCGCACTTTTCGAGAACCAAAGGTTCTGTGAACCGTTTAGTCGTGCCCACCCAAACCGCTGATAAGGTCTCTTGTCTGACTTTCTTTGAGACAAGCAAGAGATTTCTGCTCATGTACTTCGCAGAAGGAGTTTTCCATTTTGAGCAGTCAGCAGATATCCCTAACCAACTGCCTAAGAAAGGTTGGACGGATAGAAATGGTTCTGGTCCACGGCCATCCATTTCAGCAATTTTGGGGAAGAACACTCCACCCATGGCTTGCCGGTATATATTGTGGCGAACCTCAATTGGAAGTCGCATCAACTCGAAGTGTTTTCCGTTTTTTGCCCACCATTTCTGCTGGCTTTCGATAGGCCAGAACGGGTTCCATTTGGCAGCTTGTTTGACTATCGAATTTTCCAACGTTTCCCAGGTGCCACCGGGCATTCGCACTTGGATACGGTCCGCGGTCAAAGAATTGGTATAGGGGAGGAGGCGTAGCGGGAAAGTTACAGGAACTTCTTCTTTTTGGTACTTGAAGGCATATAGCTTGACATCAACCGTTTCCGGGGTTTGCAGAGGCCATAGACGACTGTTAGTCAAGTTGATTGCGTACATGCCGACAGCTGCCACGTCCATGTGCTCCTGGTTCAGTTTTGCGATAGTCCTGCTGACGACGCGAAGTACGGCATCATTGCTCGGACCAGTGACCGGTATACGGTATTGGTACTTATTGGGATATGAGTAGAAATGCTCCTCCGGCACAGGATGGAACATAACGGTAAATGACTGTGGGTGATCATCCACGCAACGAGACCGAAGAATGTCTCGAGTGCGCCTGCCGGCCTCGTCCCGCTTCCTGAACCGCATATTGAAGGAGGTGGTGGTATGAAAGAAGTAATGGTTGTAGAAAAGGTAACCCGTGGTTGAGATGTTGAACTCGACTGAAGGGCGGGATCGCGAGGACTTTTATACAGTCGCTGATACTGTATGATAATAACACGCTAAGCGGAAATGATCAGGTGCATACTGCCCTTGGTCAATGCGGCCTGTGATGGCAGTGGTTGATACCAGGGAAAGAGCGTGATTGGGTGCTTGAAAGTCTCGACCTCGCGAGGGCGGGTTGACCTTTACCTTAAAGATGCCCAGGTGTTCGAACAACGTCATATCTAAAGAGATTAAGGTAAGCGAGTTCGTACGAGGCGATAGAGGCGCGTCAGAGAAGGGTCTGTAAACCATTTATTGCACCCACCTAAACTGCTTTCAATGTTTCTTCCTTTACTTTCCGCGACACAAGTAAGAGACTTCTGTTCATATAAGCGGTCTAGCGAAACCTCCTGCTGAACGGAATGTTCCAATCCTCCACCAAGCTTTGTCGCAAAAGCTCGGTGGATATATAGGGTTTTTCACCCGCGGAATCGACTCTAGGGAAAAAGATCCCTCCCATAGCTTGCCTGTAGATGTTTTGGCGTATCTCTAAAGGTAGCTTCATTAGGGCGAAGTGCTTTCCATTCTTGGTCCACCACTTCTTCATCGTCCGATCAGGCGGGAGTTGGTTTCATTCTGCTGCTTGCTTTATTAGCTTGTGAAAAATGGCCTTATAGCTTATTGGATATATAAAGTAAGATTAGTTTTGGGTATTAAAAGATCTGATCTACAAGTTACCTATATATAAGTGGTATGTTTGCTAGGAATATAGGATAAAAAAAAAGCAATTAGCAATCAGCTTGTAACAACGGTTTGTGTGTAAGATGAAGGAAACCAACAAAGCGTGAGGAACTACTGACGATGAATCGAAACATTTCTGCTAGAATTTTCCGACTCTGTGCACGCGATATAGGACCCAAGGGGTGTTCATACACAACACGCGATTGGAACTGAGTATTCATTTATGTAATAACAATGGAATGACTGGCTCACAATGTCAAGAGCTGATATTAAAGATGTTATCTTATGCATAGACTCGAAGTATCCGAGTCGGGTCACTCTCCGTTTAAGTATAGATCTTGAGGGATAGTTAGTTTTACTTAATTCAAGATAGATAACACGATACCACCAACCCAATCATGAACCAAAAAACCGGATATCTGCTATTCAGAACATCTACGTATAATTAAAGCATTTAAATTTGCACGCGATCGTGCCACTCTAGTCTAAAACGGTGCGACTTTAAACCTACAAATATAAACGTGGATTTAAAGTAAATGAATATTTATCTAAAAAGAACCAAGTTGCATAGTTGGCATTTCCTACATTACTCTCATTTCCACTTTTTATACAAAAGATTTGCCGTATACCAAAGACTATACAAGACAGGACCATGTGAATCAAATCCCTGAAGAACAGTGATACAGCATTTGAACAAAAACGACGCTCCCGAGAAACAAAAGAAACTGGTCAACAGCGCCACTCAAGCCGAACAAAAAAATCCCACTCAAACCCACAACCAACTCCACCAAACAACACAACAAAATTCCACCTCCAAATCCCACATGTAAGAACAAAGCCACGCTTTACCCCATTGGTATCTCACTTACCCCACACGAGTTAGGCGACACAGCTAGCAATGTACCTCGGCAACTCAACGCGAACGACCACCAGATCACCCTATGTCCACTAATCAACCAACAATTACTTCGTTCTGCTGTTCCTTCACGATTCCTAGATCTTTGTAACGCTGAGCCTCCTCCACCGGGTTTAATTATATCGCACGAAGAGCTGTTGTAGGGAGATTTTACTGGATTGCGGCGTAGAGAGTATCTGTAAGCTTAGCTACAAGAGCTGCGACCGGCACGTGGACACTTGTAACGAGACGCAAATACATATTTACGCAGTAAGTACACGAACCAAACTTCATTCGCGGAATGCCAGTCTAACAAAGTGAAGTAGTAGGAAGGATAGCGAAAGAGAGAGAAGAGTATCCTCCAAACACACCCTACCTCCAGACACAATGGCACCAAACAACACCCCAGAAGAGAAATATGACTACGAATACTTCAACGTCACATTCCCCGCGGAATATGTCGCGCATGTTGAGATCAATCGACCGGATAAGTTGAATGCTTTTGTCGAGGTGTGAGTACACACCACTTCTACTCTATTCAATTCACAATGAACATCTTCTACGAATGTGCAACACTCCTCCCATCACTTCTCTATATCCTGAGAAGGGAAATATCCACATCTGCAGGGAGACATTCTCCAAATCACAGATACCCAACGCCTCCCCTCCTTCCATCCATCCATCCGACCCCACTAACTCCTCCCCCGTCGTCCCCAGAATGTGGCTCAACCTCTCCAAAATCTTCACACGCCTGTCCACCTCCCCCTCCGTGCGCGCCATCATCCTAACCGGCGCCGGCGACCGCGCCTTCACCGCGGGTCTCGACGTAAAAGCCGCCTCGCAGGGCCTCCTCACGCAACAGGGTGGCGCAGAACTCGACGGCGCCCGCAAAGCCAATAACCTCCGCCGCCACATCATTGAGTTCCAGGACTGCATCACGGCGGTCGAGAAGTGCGAGAAACCTGTTGTTTGCGTGTATCATGGTGTTTCGTATGGGTTGGCTGTGGATTTAGGGTTGGCTTGTATGTTGTTTTCACCTTTTTTCGTTTTTTTTTTTTGTCGGATGTTGTGCGGATGAAGAGAATGGTGGGGGCTCGTGAATGAGGAATTGCTGACATGGAAGAAAGGTGACATCCGCGTCGCAGCATCCGACACCACCTTTGCGGTAAAAGAAGTCGATATCGGCATCGCCGCAGACGTCGGAACGCTCTCCCGCCTCCCCAAACTCATTTCCTCGAACTCCTTTGTCAAAGAAATCTGCCTCACCGCGCGGCTCTTCTCCGCCAATGAAGCCCTCACGCACGGCCTCGTGTCGTCGCTGAAGCCATCGAAACAGGAAGCGGTGCAGGAGGGATTGAAGATTGCGAAGTTGATTGCGGAGAAGAGTCCTGTTGCGGTGCTGGGGACGAAGCATATTTTGAACTATTCCAGGGATCATGGGGTTGACGAGGGATTGAAATATACGGCGGTTTGGAATTCGGGGATGTTGCAGAGTCGGGATGTGGGAGATGCGGTGTTGAGTGGTTTGGAGAAGAGGAAACCTGTGTTTAGTAAGTTGTAAAAGGATGCGATGTATATGAGAGATCTTGAAGTTGGTATATGGGTACTTTTGGGGTTAGCATCATGTTTTGTTGTTAGCATAGGGAAGAAAAAAGTGGATTGAATGAATTTTTTCATTGACTCTGAGCGCCTGGAAGTGCTAATACCGACCCCGAAAGGAATCGACGATTCATCCCCCAAAACCTTCCACCATCACCACCGTATCTCGTGTTCTCATGGCATGCTACAGATTGTGGAATCATGATTTCATCCCCGTTTTGTTCAGTCCACGCAGTTACAGAAATGTGAATGACGCGACATGGAATGGAGATCGTTTTCGCCTTAGCCAGCCCCCCAAACCAACAACCGATTTTAAGAAAACTAACCGTCTACGCCCTCGACATGACGCCCCAGGCGCGGATCTTGTTGTCGGTGTAACCGGCGAACAGGGTCTGGCCGTCGGCGCTCCAGGCCAAGGAGACGCACTCGGGCTCCCGGCTCTTCTTGCCAACCTCCATGTACTCGGGCTTGAGCTCGTCGACCTTGCTCTTCTTCTCCAAATCGAAGATGATGATGCTGGAGGAGGTGGCGGCGCACAGCCAGTAGCGGTTGGGGGAGAAGACGAGAGCGTGGATCTCGTCACCGGCAGTGAGCGAGTAGAGGTGCTTGGACTCGTTCAAGTCCCAAAGCATGGTGGTTCCGTCCTTGCCGCCGGATGCGCAGAGAGAGCCATCGGGCGAGATGGTGACGGTGTTGATGTAGCCGGTGTGGCCGATGTGGTCGGTCTGGATGCGGCAAGAGGCGAGTTCCCAAACCTGGTCTTGTCAGCTTTGGGTGCTCGCGAAGCAAACCAGAGTGCAGAGCAGAAATAAAAGCAGAATCAGGAATAGGTGATTGTTTGTCTCATCGCCTTGCGGCTCTGAAGTAGCAAATACATAGGTTTAAACCAAATCATCACGATAGCGAGAAAAAGAAACGCGTAAAAAATTTCTCGGGGTCGACGTACCTTGACGAGCTTGTCCCAGCCAGCGCTGACAATGACGGGGTTCTGGGGGTTGGGGCTGAAGCGCACGCACGACACCCACTCGGTGTGACCCTTGTCGGTGATGGTGTACTTGCAGTCACCAAGCGTGTTCCAGAGCTTGATGGTTCGGTCGCGGGAACCGGAGACGATCTGGCGGTTGTCGGCGGAGAAGGAGACGGAGAGGACGTCGTTGGTGTGGCCGACGAAGCGGCGGGTGGTCACACCGGTGGAGAGCTCCCACAGGCGGAGGGTCTTGTCCCACGAGGAGGAGAGAGCGTAGGCACCGTCGGAGGAGATGACCTGTTCCCAATTGTCAGCCCAAGCCGTCCCTTTGAACCGATTTCTTCATCTTTTCTCTTCTTCCTTGGCGAGGAGGCAAACGTACGCAGTCGGAGACAATGTGCGAGTGGCCGTGCAGACTTCGCTTGGGGTAGCCGTAGGCGGTCTCGTCGCGGGTCAGGTTCCAGATGATGAGAGTCTTGTCCCGGGACGCGGAGAGAAGCATGTTAGGGCTGGAGGGCGCGTCAGCATCGTGAGCACAGCATTGCCGTCATATCTCTGCATCCATTGTCCGATCCAGCATCCATTCGGAGTGAATGCTCAAGCTCAATTGTGGGCGGGAAAGACGTACTTCTCGAGCGACGTAGCGAGGGAGGTGACCCAGCCAGAGTGGCCCTCGAGGGTGCCACGGAGAACCAACTGCTCGGCCATGATTGTGTAGAGTGGCTGAAGCTGGGTATGAAACTTTGGGCGCACTCGTGTGGTGAAGTTATCGCAGAGACAAAGTGGTCGCCGTTGATGAAGTGAGTGCACAAGTGGGAAGTTGAAAATTCGCTTATTTTAGCGCGCACTAGCCACACAAGCTGCTTGCGCCCGCGCACCGCCACACGCCTCATTCACTTGTAAAAATTGCGGATATGAATCCCGTACCTTTGCTCTATGTAATTAGTCCAAACGCTATCCTAGTATTCAGATTCCTCAACATGATGGGTATTGCGTTGTGTTTGGTCAAACGAATTCTTATTTAAATACACACTCCCAAACATATTTAGTGTCGAAATCTTATGTACATAAGCTGCACTGTTTTATTTAACTATGTAATTTCTTCTTTTGGAGCGTACATAGGTAGAAAATTCCATCCAATATCTCCACCGTAAAACACAAATCTATTCAACACTCTGTGAAAGTGATGCGTTGAACAGCGTTTTCCAACCCAGCCCCTAGCCAGAACTTCTTTTTAACATACACATGTAGATATCACAACCTTTGCTAACTAATACATCTCAGCTGTCGTCACTTCATCACCTCGTATACGGCGCTTTAGATCCAGGAGGAGACAATTCAGATAAATTACGAGTAGGTAAGAGTGTAGAGTGAACTCAAGAACTCCTATAACAGCAAGGGATTCATAAAGATTAATTAGGAAAGTATATAAGCGCGAAGGTAAGGTTTTATATAGTATAATCCTAACGTTACATCAATGTTACTCACTTTTTTTTGTTCCCACATCATTTCGAGATCTTAGTACGACTTTTTACGTTTCTCGAGCATTAATCTTTAGAATTAGTAATTACACAGTAGAGAAAAACTTTATAGCTATAGTGAATTCGCGATTAAAGAATATTAATCACTATCAAGCTAGATGAGCATTCCTTATATAGTCTCTTATTCTCTATATCCGCAGTACAAGGAGTACAACCTAGTACTTTAAGATAAAAATTTGATACGTACTCTACCCTGTATACCTGCTAATTACCCATGCCCACCTCCAACATGCAGTAAATCCACTTCTCCCTATGTACATACAAAGCATCTACAAAAACCTACTATCTACCCACATCCACCTTACCAACCCCTCCCACCTCATCCTCATCCTCATCCTCCCTCCCTCCCATCTACCTCCTCCCAAAAACAAGTCCCGTTAACCACCAAAACCCCACTTCACCTTTCCCTTTCCCTTTACCCCAAAAAACCCACCCCTTATACCCCGCTCCTCGCCAAGATCCCTCTACAGCCTTCCATCCCACCACCCGTCATCCCGAGATTCTTCGGACACACAACCGTCTAAACTAAGTAGCACGCGTGGTATTACACGAACGCAGCGCAGCGCGCGCGTGTGTGTGTGGGTCTTTTACTAACCTAACCAACGTATCAACGTGTAGTTAGGTGAGATTTGATAGGTATGTAATATGGAAGTTTTGTAAGTTTTTTTTAACTCCGACTCCACACCCACTCGGCATAAGCAAAAACCGGAACCTGGTAATCTCCGGGGGGCGAGGTGAAGAAGTGCAAAAAAAGTGTGTTTTCAAATCAATGTCTGTTTATTTTTATTTAATTTTTGATTTTTTTTGCATACTTTGGCGCGCGGTAAAAAAAAAGTAGTCAACTATTTGAATAAAGCTTGGAAGATATGTAAAGGAATCCTGCATACATCAAATCGCTAAATACGACCTATCAACGCGGTAAATCCCTACAGAGTTTCCCGTAATTATATAATTCTCACTATTCTCTCCTCTATCCCAATTCTTTCCTTCCTTTCTTCCTCTTCTCAATATCTTTATCCCAAATGTCCTCACAACCACAAAACCAAACCATAAAGAAAGCCCTCCTCATAGGCGCCGGCGAACTCGGCAGCGCCTTCCTCCCGCACCTCTCCCAGGTCCCCAACCTCACACTCACCCTGGGCGTGCGCACACCTTCAAACTACACCACCCTAACTACTTCTCATCCCAATCTCTCTCTGACAGCACTGGACCTCGGATCTCCCTCCGAAGAGCTCATCACCAAGTTCGCAGGTTATGACATCATCATCAGCGCGACGGGCTTTGGGCGGGATCCTAGCGTATTGACGAAGCTGGCGAAGGAGGTTCTGGAAGCGGGGAAGCTGCGGAAAGAAGCTGGTGAGAAGGAGAGGTTGTGGTATTTCCCATGGCAATGGGGTGTGGATTACGACAAGACTGGTGACGGCGGGGGTTTGATGCCTTTGTTTGGCGAGCAAAAGAAGATCCGCGACTTGCTGCGTGCCGAGGCTGAAGGAGCAGGTGTGAAATGGACGATCGTGTCGGTGGGGATTTTCATGTCATTCCTGTTTGAGCCGTTTTGGGGGGTCGTGGAGAAGGGGGATAATGGTGTCACGGTGCGTGCGTTTAATAGTTGGGATAGAAAAATCACGGTCACGGCTGTGGGAGATATAGGGAAGGTGTTGGGGGAGGTTTTGAAGTCGGGGGATGAGGGGGTTGTGTATGCGGCTGGGGATACGGTTACGTATGCGCAGATTGCGGAGATTGTGGAGCGTGTCACGGGAAGCGAGGTGCAAAAGGAGGTCTGGACGGTTCCGCATTTGACGGAGGATTTGGAGAAGAACCCAGACGACTTGATCAAGAAGTACCGTCTTACATTTGCGAAGGATGACGGGATTGCGTGGGACAAGAAACTCACGGTGAACCACAAGCTCGGTATGCAGCTTGTGGAGGTAGAGCAGTATGCAAAAGAGGTGTTGGGAGCTTGATTGGGATTGTATTTTTGAGTGTCGGACAGACCTCGCGCTTTTCTAAAGCTACTCTGCAAGAGAACCGTAAGAAGGTAGTCGAGTGAAGTAAGGAAGCAACGTACAATGAAGCATTCTGACATGCATTCTGATCCATCGCTCTTCCCGCAAGCGCCCGAATGATGGCCGCTTTCCGAATCTAATTATACCGCGGCCCTGCATTTCTCAAAGTGCGGCAGACATGTAGTCATCAGCCTCATAATAGAACGTTCTGTTCATCTTTTTTGATATAACTCTGTCTCCCTTTACCCCAGCACATCTAATATCCACCGGGAGGGCCATGAGGGCCGGGAGGAGGACCTCCTGGCGGGCCTTGGTTAGGCGGGAAAGGAGGGGGGAATCGGCCAGGAGGAATTGCACCGGGCGGGGGAGGAGGGAATGCCATGTTTGCAGGAGGAGAGCCAGCTTGACCAGGCGGAGGGAACGGGAAGGGTGGCATGCCCGGGGGAGGAACCGCAGGGGAGCCAGCTTGGCCTGGTGGAGGGGGCGGGAAGTTTCCAGGGAATGGCATGTTTGGTGGCATTCCCCGACCGGCAGGCATATTCGGCGGTGGGAAGGGCATGTTCGGAGGCATGTTCGGAGGCATGTTGGGAGGCATGTTGGGAGGCGGGAAGGCCATGTTGGGTGGCATGTTGGGAGCTGAGATTGTTAGCAAAATGAATTGTCGAGGGGATTCTTTTTTCAAACTCACGTCCTCCACGACCCATGAAGGGAGGGGGAGGCATTCCCGGCATGCCTGGCATTCCTAATCGCATCAGTATGTCTGTCGCAATGCGCTCGTGGCGGCGACATACCTGGTGGAGGGAAAGCTCCTGGGGGTCCGAAACCGCCCATGGGACCTTGGTTCATGGGGTTCGCCTGTCCTTCCGCGTTGTAGGCATCCGTGATGCTGTTGATGACAAGTTGTGTCTGCTCGCTGGATATTTCTTTTTCACAGTTCGGGTCAGTTACGTTGTATTGCTGGTAGGCTTCTGCCATGTTGCGCAAATACTCAGGGAGAACGTGGGGAGTTATACGCTCATAATATTCTTGAACATTGCGCAAATGATTCCTTCCAGCATTGTGAGCCTTGCGGACGCTCATGGAATCGTGCGTGAGATACACATCGCAGTAGTCGCCTTGCGCGGTGTTAGCTATACGAGCAGCATTTGGAAGCTCAAGAACCTACAAAAGAGTAATGTAACGTTAGCCTAGCGCGTGGCAGATGGGGAAGGGGTATACTTATATTTCGGCATCTTTGCGGTTTCTGTTCGAAACGAACGGAAGCGGCGTGTCGACTTGCACCAGTGCCTGCTTCAAGCTGCGCGATGTAGTAGGATCATGAGAGTCGCGATCGCATGGTAGTCGCCAAAAGAGTGCAGGCACCCCGCGGCCCGACTTTTTGCCGGGTCTTGGCATCAAAATATCCCTTCACCCCAACATGATTGTCGTGGACGGACCCGGGACAAGGCACTTTTATTCTCTTCCTTGTATCCAAGAAAGCTTAGTGAATTGACAACTTCAAGCTATGCACACTGCACTAATCCTCCAAAGAAGTGATATCTCAAAAATGCTAACCCAAATCCACCACGCCGACTCGCCATGCAACTGCGAAAGTATGAAACGTCTAAAGAATAACAAAAGAAATACGAAATCATCTCGGTCCAAACGGCCTGGGTCCAAGAATCTGCCTCTTCCCTCCAATACCGATTCCACTCCCCACCTTGTTCTGATTATCCCCGCCCATGTACCCATATTGATTGACATCCCAGCTTTGTCCTTCCCCGACACCCGCATTTGGGTCCTTAGGGGCCTTCTTGAGTGCACGTTGAGTTTCTTCCCATTCTTTCTGGCGCTCGCGCTCGCGCTCCATTTCCTTCTCCAGCATCGACTTGGATGCCCAGCCCAGGCCTTTGGTCCTGGCTTGGGACGCCGCACGACGTGCATCTTCAGCTGCGCGCTCTGATGTTGATGTGAGTTCCTGCGGAGTGTGGATCGTTGGTTTAGGTGCTACAGGTGGAGGGTTTGATGCGAGGTATCGCTCGGTGCGGTTTTGCTTAGCGTATGCAGCGGGATCGGGTAAAGGCCTGGCTGATGGTTCTGGCAGAGGTCGTGTCGAGGTAGGCTCTGGCAGCGGTCTGGGGGGTTGTTTCTGGGTCTCGGTCCATTGCTGTCGCAGGTAATCACGGTCATCTGCCTGCGCCCATGACGCCGTACTGTCTTGCGGGGACGGAGCGCGTGGTGGAGGCTGAGGACGAGGACGGCTCTTAGATCGTTCTCGAGTTCGGCTTTTGGACCGTGACCGCAATTTGCGGCGCTCATCATCCCGTGAACGCTCTTCACGTTCCTGCTGATACCGGCGCTCCCGCTCTTTGGCTTCTTCAAGCTGACGCTCCAACTCGCGTATTCGATCCTGCTCCGCATTTTGCTCTGGCGCATGCTGACTGTTGCGTCGACTCCGAGGCTTGCTCGCCTGCTCTGCCTGATATTGACTCAGATACTGCCCCTTCAATCTAGCGTCACTACCGGCGCGTTTACGCCGTGTTTCCTGCTCGAATCGTTCTTGTGCCTCTTCCTCCTCTCTGCGCCGCTGCTCTTCTTCCAGCTTCCACTGCCTCTCCTGCTCTTCCCACTCGCGCTTTTGCTGATCGAGACGATGCTGCTTCGCTTCCCGCTGTTTCCGCGATTCTTCCTCCCACATACGCTCTTCCTCCGCTGCTCGTTCAACCCGACGCTTTTCTTCCGCCTCCTCCGCCAGGATTCGCAAACGCTCGTCCTCTGCCTCTTTTTCTCTTCGCTTTCGCTCCTTCTCTGCTAGACTGGGGACGTGAGGTCCAGCAGTGGTGATCTGCCGTCGCGCACCAAACGCAATGCCTTGATTTCCCTGGCTTGCACCTCCCATGTATCCATACTGATGAATGTTCCATGCCGGTGACGTGACGCCGTGATCGGTCTTCTTGCTCCAACTGCTAACGCCGCCAGGAGGTGACTTGGGTATACCATTTGAGGTTTTGGAGGAATTCGACCCACCCGTCAGGTGAGGACTTAAAGCTCTCTCCGCCGGCGGTCGAGCGAGTGGATTGAAAGTGCTTGATCCGCTCGTATTGCTCAATGTGCTACCCCTGCTCCTCCCAAACCCACTGGATGGTAATGATGGTCCATTTGAGCTGCCTGTGACACCAGTTGTAGTGGGACTTAGCGGTCCAGCGCCTCGACGGGGCCCAATGGTGGTCGGGAAATTGGAGGGGTTCACACTATTCGCGACTCGACTAAAAGCGCTCAAACACTGGAGGACCTGGGCGGGATCTTTCGATTCGTATAAATCGACAGTTAAGAAGCGGTCATGGGAGGGCATGCTCAGGGGCGGCGTTTCGCAGGCGCGGAGGAAGTGCGATATGTTTTCCATCTGGATGAAGGGCATTGGTGATTTCTTGAACTTGACACCGGGGTTTGGCACCGCGAGATTAGCAAGTCTGCAACAGTGTCAGTGTTTCTTTCTATAAAGAAGATCGATATCTCTTCCATACCTGCACAAGACCGTCCCGTCCTTCAGCGCATCGAGCAGGTCTCCGGCGGGCAGACGCTCACCCAAGATATCCTCTATCCAGCCCCGCGCCTCGTTGGCGGCCTGTGGTGTATACCTCCCCATGCGCAGCTTCTTCATGTCCTGATCTAGCGACGTAACGGACGCCATGTTGGTGGTGTAGCAAAGTGTTGTTTGGAGTCAGCGGTTGGTCGTGCGCGGCGGTCTGTCGGCGATTGAGGGGATCCAGTAAAGGCGCGTGGAGTAGAATAAGGTTTGATGTGATAAAATTCGACTTGTGGCCAGACGTGGTGAGTTTCGGTGTGTCGTGAAGAGTAAAAAGGGGAGGAATAAATCAAAATGTACAGCATGGCATGCTGGCAGAACGTGAGCAAGAGTTGGCGGGGGCTGCGGAGAGAATGAAGTGACCGATGATGTGGCTTGCGACCCCAGCCACATTTTCGTCCAAGTGTCGTCATTGGACAGGGACGTCACGGCCCAACTAACTACACCTCATCTCATCTTTTTTCGACATTCGATAGATTCCAAAAACACACAGGCACAAACACCACCATCAGCATGGCGGGGAACCCTGGACTGATGAAGAGACTATGGTTTCAATGGCGAACAATGAAGCTTCCATGGCGAAAACGCTGGCTTGTGGGTATGTTGGAACATTCTGCTTTCATCGCGATGAAGCGTGCATTCCCCGATATGCGCTTGTGTACACATACCGGGCCATCCTTACTCGATAAATTGCAATAATATTTACTCTACCCGCCACCGAATTGCGATACTGATCAATGCGCCTAGGATACGACCTTGAGGGCAACACATACTGGGAGTTCAAAGACAACCTCAACGCGAACCGCTTCCGGAGAATCGTCGAATACAGCCGGAAAACGCATTTTAGTGATGTCAACGTACCCCGTATGTTCCTGTCTGCTGCGCTTTGGTTTCAGGCGTAGACCGCTGACGATTACAGCACAATGGATGCAATGGCTCCGACATACACGCTATGAACCACCCAGCATCGCCGACCAGAAAGCCGAAGTCTATCGTCAAGAGCGCATGAAGGTACTCGCAGCCCAAGCCGATGCCCGATGGGCCGCAAAACCCTCGGCTCTCGATGCGCCCGACAAACAGCAGCCGGTGCAGATGCTGCAATCGCAGGATCCCAGCTCCGGCATACGTCAGATGAATGTAGACCAGGAGGCGATAGATAACCATGCGGCGGAAGAGAAGGATACAGCAGCAGATGCGGGCGCTCCTACTTTGAAGACCAGGAAACGTATGCGGACAGAGCCCAAAGATTCGCCGTGGAAGCAGGCTCCTAAAAACCCGGGTGATGAATGGCAACCGGCGCAGTGGTCTCCAGGTCCGGCGAAAAGAACGTAGAAATGACGCTCATTTTCGGGCATGTACAAACGACTGTAAAAACACGTTGTATAACACTTCAGGGTATGAAAACGCATTCGGATATTGCATTATAGGTATAGTATATAATTTTATCAATCGTCCGCCCTTGGACACGACTTCATCAGTACATTCCCCCTTCGTCACCTGCGATTGCTATTTCCTTCCGTGCCTCACTTAGCAATAAAACATTTATATGTCCTACAGTGTATTCCATTTACAATCCCTCATCATTCCAATACTCAGGCTACTGGTCTTCTACAATGTTCACGTCGTACGCAGGATACCCGAATATTGCAGCGGCGCTCTCATACCTTTCGTTGTACCAACAGAGCACCGTCAATCGAAGTAGCACAAAAAAAAAGCAGAATTGCCAAAAAGGACTCATCTCCAGACCAACAACTCCACTGGACCAAACGAAGAAAGAGATAAAATAAAGCAATACTTTCTATGCCCAAAAGAAAAATCGACAAAAAAAGAATTTTAGACTTTAATGAACAGCCCCAACCACGCTGCACATAGTGGCCAACCTCCGAACGTAAGCGGGCGTCCCCACAGGCCTCCTGTCTACACTGAGATTCGAACTCAGGACCTATCTGTTCCTCGCCGTGTCGAGACAGCTCACAGCATAGACCACCACTTCCGTGCAATGTGGATTTGATATAAAACTTGCAACTAAAATTAAATATATAGTGATAAAATTAATGTCTTGTCACAATTAATTGTACATCTAAGGTTGTAGTGAGGTTGCTGCTTCTAGAAGGTGAGCGACGCTACTGGCGTTTGTTTACTCTCTCACTTGCTTGGCGAAAGGCGAGCTGCGAGCTCTTTCCTCTTTCTACGCCAGGCAGGAGACTTCCACGTGACTGGGGTATGGCTGGCCCGCCCACGCGCAGCTACAGAAACACTTGAATTCACTTCTCCGCGCCCGTCTCTATTGCTTTTTACAGTCCCCTCGCTATATTCTGCGTTACCACCAGTCTTAAAGTAAACATGGCGAAGTGCGTCGTGTGCGGCAAAGAAAAACCCCAGCTCTGCCGCCTGTGCGACAGTATCTGGTATTGCTCATCCAGGTATGTCATACCCTGGACTCAGAGCCTTCAGACATTCATATAATACCCTGAAACATCATTGCTTAAGCTCAACTAACTTCACAACCCGAGATATAGGTGTACACAGGCCGATTTGCCTATCCACAGTCTTCTCTGCTCGCAGCTTTCTAGATTTCCGTCTTGCACGCGTCCCAACGACCAGTCTTTCCGAGCCATTCTCTTCCCAGTCAACGAAAAGAAGCCAGAGCTGGTATGGCTCCATTGCGAATACAGTGAAAGGAACGGCCCTTTCTGGCAGCAAGTACCCGTAATATCTAACTTGTGGGGTAATGTCCGCCTTCAACCATCAAGTTGGGTAAATGTTGAGAGTCAAGGCGAAAACATGGAACCGTCACACACCATAAGTATCTATCAGATTAAGGAATATGACCTTGATCTTTCGCAGAGCAACACCAGCATCGCGAATATAATTTCCACCATAAGCCACCAACATTATGATTTCCGAGGCCCGGTGGTAGCATGTGGCCGCAAGGCCGGTGTCAGGGATCATGATGCTTGGAGGGACATTGAGTTGACTGACTTCTACCACGTCGTTTCTATTTTCCTCCGGATTAATGCTTCCAACCAACCAAGGGTTAACCCGAGGCTTCCGTCCTCTGCCATCAAAATAACAGGCGTCCTGATTAATTGCATCGGCGACGAAAAGCTAAAGAACGCGCCGCGCTTTGAACCCGTCCACATCCCAGCGGACAACCCCATCTTCTCACGTCTCCCAACCTGCGACATTGGCCAGCACATTGGCATTTCTATCATCGCCCATCGTTTACCCCGCGACGAGAATTGGGGTACCCTCCAACCGGACGTCCATTACCCCTCTTATAACCACGAGGCGACCGCCCTGCACATATGCTGCACCGCCAACAATAGTTGCTGGGGCTTTGCATCTAAGGGGTGGTGGTGGGACCAAGGCAGCGTCATCATAGTGCGGCGAGATCAGAGGCCACTACTGCCCATACATATCAAGGCCATGTGCAGATACGCTCATCAAAAAGTCCGCCCGCTCCTATCCCGTTCAATTATAAGTCTCGCCGGTGACCGACCATTGTTGTCAAAGGACGCGGTTGTGAGAAAGATTTCCCGCGCCTCTTTTCTCAGGTATTGGCGCAACATGGTGGAGGAAATGGGTGAGTGGACGACACCTTCTCCTTACGACGACGTAAGAGACGTCGAGGATGTGTCGACGGATCCTAGGTTGTCGGGCGTAGATGATGATAAGTTTCCCTGGACGGGTCGGGAGTTGTTGGTCTGGTGAAGAGAGGGATTCGAGAGTGCCTGTTTATAGTGCTCATGGAAGCTAGTGGCGTACATTCATTTAGCTATCTCTATGGGAATTGCTTGCTAGAAATCTGAATACTTCTCAGCACCCACTATGCTCTATATCCGTCTCTGTTTAGGTATTCCTTTTGCGCTTCTGTAATTTGTTTCAAATGGCTAGTTGGTATTTGCGAACATTCAAGTCAGAAAAGAAAACGTGTGCTTCAATGGAACATTGGCATATACGCAATTTAAATGTATATTCCACCAAGTCGAACCAAAAGATTGATACGCAGCATAACGAATTTGGCTCTAGTAGATGTGTATGTTTCGAACTAAACATCATGTTGTTTAGATATATTTTATCCAGTCTTCTTTTTATCAAGCTAGCTTAAACTGTACAGTTGAACGTACTACAAATAACATATGAGTAGTGTTTACAAGGTATACATTCATCATTTAATACGAAACATCAACACTAGCCTTAAAATTCAAGACATTCATTATTCATTCACCATTGACTCATCTCATTCAACATCTCCATCACTTCCTCAGCACCAACGCCTCACCCCCCTTAACACCACTCCATCCAGCCAACACACTCTTCACCAACCCCACCTCAAACAACCTCTCCACCAACCCAAACAACATCCCATCGCACCCCTTCGCCGCCATGAAATTCACCGTAACCGGCAAATACTCGACATGGCCGGTAACCGACGAATTATACGGGGCCTCACCAATCGGCACGACGAAATCCGGCGTCTCCGACATGACGCTCATGTAGCCGCGCGAGAAGCCCAACGGCGGCCGCGGCGCCGAAAGCCGGTACGCGTTGCGATACGTCGTCGAGCTCGCGTCGCTGCCGACGTACAGGAGCAGCGACTCGGAGCATGTGCGTGTGTTGGGCGCCAGGATCGTCGAGTTGAGCCACGACATGTAGAGGGTTTTGTTGGTGTGGGCTTGCGCGAGGGTGAAGGTGCGGTTGTTGGATTCGCCCCAGCCCCAGCGGATGAGGGGGACGGGGTTGACGAAGGGGCGGCGGCCGTCGTGTTTGGCGGCGTAGTCGGCGTAGAAGGGGTCGCGGACGAGGGGGATTTGCTCTTGGGTGATGAGGGTTGTGTAGGTTGTGTTTAGGAGGGTTTCGAAGGCCGGGAGGGTCGGGTTTTGGGAGATCCAGGTTGAGGTCATGTTGATGGGGGAGGTGGTTGCGTTGAGGAGGGTGGTGATGTTGGTGAGGAAGTTGAGGAGGAGGGTGTTGGCGATGGTGTTTGCGGACGTGGGCCAGGAGATGGTGTTGATTTTGGAGGGGTAGGTGGTTGTGGTTGTGATGTTGCCTTTGTACATTACTTCGGCGGCGGCTTTCCAGGTGAGGGGGTTTCGCGCGAGGAGGCCGGCTGTGTCGAGCGTGGGGCTCAGCGGCATCGTGTGCTCTAGTGACACGAGACCGTGCGATGGGCGGTTGCCGTAGAGACCTTGGACTTGGGAGGGACCGCGCACGCTGCCTCCTGTGTCTGAGCCCAAGGCAACGTCGAGCCAGTCATAGGCGGCGATGCCGGCACCTCCGCCCGAGGAGCTCGAGGAAGTGTCTTGGTAGCCGTCTCCGCGCGGGTTGAAGGCCTCGTGGTAGTCTACCCAGTCGGCGGTCGCCACCTCTCCGTTCGCGAACTGCGAGGTAATCATCTTACCGACAATGATGGCTCCGGCGTCGATTAGGCGCTGGACAGGCGTTGCTGTGTTCTCGGCAGGAGGATACAACCAGTACCAGGCGCGGTTGCCATTAGAAGTGCGGAGTCCTTTGATATCGTAGATGTCCTTGATACCGATACGTACGCCAGCCAATGGCTTCTCTTCCGTCTGCTGGTAGTAGAGACGAGATGGGACTGCAATTGCCGACTTTTGGCCAACGATACCGGCTGGGAGGACGGAGAATGTGCCGTCGCCGGTAGAGATGCAGGACTCGGTGAAGGCGCCCGTGTAATCCGAGTACAATCGCCATGCTTCATGGATCTGGCCGAGGGCATTTAGAAAGTACGGTCCAGGTGCAAGTTTTGCTTCTCCGGTAATCGTAGTGGCTGATGTGTTGTAGGCATGGTAGGATGGGCTCTTGGGTTGTCCTTGTACATATATCGCTGGGCCACTTAGTAAATCCTTCAAATGTTATCTTCAATTGGATATTTTATGAGGCTTACCTTGGAGAAAACCACTTTGGAAAACATCGTCCTTTTGCAAATACTTTTCAACAGCAGAGGAGATCTCTTTCTCGTGGCACTCGGTGCACTCAATAACCGTGAAGGGCACAAACGATCCCGTGCCGAACAAATGCTTGTATTTGGTGACGTCGATGGCGGTTACCGCTTTGGGTGGAAGGAAATACGAGACATCACCCAACTCGACAGTGAAGCCGGTGGAGGTGACAGTCGCACTTGCAACATTGCTGTACAGCAGCGCTGCAGCACCCAAAGCCTTGGAAAAACCCATTTCCGAGTTCTTGGTTATAGATTGGCTCGGCGGACAGGGAGAGATTGGAACAATCCGTGAGTGTGCCTGGGTTGATATGCAGAACCATGATCGTTTATATATCAATCCTGGAATAGAGATAGGCGACTGTTGATCGTAGGCAGAGATGAACTAGGATTTTGTAGACTAACTGAATATCACTTAAACAAACACGGCTTGTCGCTTGGTACACGTCTATATTCCGGCAGGTTATCTATCGCCCGTGAGTCCAATGAGTCCTCCAAACCTGTATTCGGTCTGCCGGATTCATCGGAATAACTCGGTGTTGACCCGCCGAATTTCAGTGATAGAAGTCTATTACCAATGCTATCCTACCTGACGGGATAGGAACAAGGAAGCTTAGGTATTCCGGGTATCGACATGCATGCAACGGCCGGCGAAATGATTACCTAGCTTAAACGGCCGGGCTCCCCAGACCATGAAAGCCTTCCGTGTGATCTGATACGACACATGGCAATGGCAAGAGGAGGTCAATGTTGGGGGAGTGGAATGGAAAGGAAGGGAGATAGTCGGTGTGGAGTATCCGGGTGGGTGGTAGTCCGAATGAAGTTAGTGGGATAGCGTGTTCCCCACACGTTTCCACGACAATCTTATCGTGGCGGATTTTCTGGAGATAAGCATGTCACTTTTTTTCCTATGCAACATTATGTCATGGAATTGATTTCGAAACAAATGCCATTGTCGAAAATACCTCCCTTAAACTAACTTATACATTTGTGTGCTGCAAATTATCCGCGGTATTGGGCCATGGTCACTACACCAACTAATTGATCGTCGAACTTAGGGCCATATTATAGCGAACTTAACTTTTGGGGCTGCTATCACCCAATCGTTAGTAGCATACCTAAGCTACATACTCAATCTTAAACACCCAACAATACTCAGCTTCATCAAGGCGGTCTTGATCGAATTCGATACTCAGAGCACCGTCATCAAAACTCCAAGCCAGGTCCATACCATCATCTCCAAAGCCGAGGAGGCTTATCCTATCTCCGTCCAAGACAGGAATATCCGCCTCGATCCTTAGTACGCTACCAGTTGGTTTAGTCAAGCTCAGGATGTAAAACGCATCGTCGGTCTGGGTGAAGCGTATGTCCATCCCATCGTCCTTCAACTCGGCTCTGCGGAACCAATAGGTTGTGTTGAAGATTGCTTCTCCATGATATTTGATCCACTTTCCCGCCTCCCTCAAGTTTTCCATCTCAATGTCTGGTATAGTACCGTCCGCCCGCGGGCCTACGTTCAGAAGTAAGTTCCCGTTTTTGGATACCATATCGACGAGAGTCTTGATGATTGTGGTCGCGTTCATGTATTCTGAATCTTTCGTCGCACGATTGAACCCATAGCTGTAAGGATCCATGCCTCTGGTACACATTTAGCAGCTGTTTTCTTGACGTCAAGCAAAGAGAACAAAACAAATACGGGTGATGATAAAAGTGAAAAACCAATATACGTACCGATTACTTTCCCACTTCCACCTCTGCGCAGTAGAAAAAGTTTCATACTCGGGGGTATCGAAATCATTGGCCTCCCAAGTCCCACATCGACTGTTGATAGTAACCTCCCTTCCGTTCTCTCGCGCCCAGTTCCACCATCGGCTCGCGAAATCTGCCGTCCCATTCGAAGCACCGGCATCGCACCACATGATGTCGCTCTCATATTCATATGCAAGTATATCCATCTGAGGAACCATGACATCTTGCAAGAAATCAGTTACATTGACCCATCCCGTGTATGGTTCCGTGGCATTGGTGTAGGGATTGCGCGCAATGATGCCAGGGTGAGAGGTGGAGTCGGGCCGGTCGTACTGGGAGAAGCCGTATTTTCCCCACGACGGATTGAACCATTCCGGAAGACTAAAGTAGGTTCCGCGTTTAAGTTCTGGGTGATGCTCTTTGGCTGCATCGAAAAGCTCTTTTAGTAAATCGCGTCGAGGCCCGTAATTAAGACTTGTTCGCTGTGTGGTGTTGCCGGCGTCAAACAAAGCGAATCCATCGTGATGTTTTGTCGTCAGCACAAAGTACTTTGCACCCGCATCGGCGATTAAGTCGACCCACTCCTTAGGAGAGTATGATGTAGCGGTAAAGTTTGGGAAGAAGTCGTCGTAAAACAGATTGGGCCCGTAGGTGCGGAGCCTGTAGTCATAGAACCCTGACTTGTCGGCCGCACGATGAGTTGTGTACCACCAGAACCACTCCGCATAGGATTCGTATGGTGTGCTATTCCCCCAAGCAGGAACGGAGTAAGGTCCCCAGTGGATGAATATGCCGTACTTAGCATCCGAAAACCAAGGCGGAGAGGAGTGGCGGGCGAGGCTAGAGGAAGACGCAGTCCAATCGGTTAGTCCAAATGGCTCAGTCGCAGTGAGTCCGTGTGCGAACGTGGTGTTTTTCTCCAGATCCTTGATATGAACGGTAACATTTTGAGACCCAGAGCCTGATACAGAGACTTCTAAAGGTTTCTGGTCGCCAGGGCAAAGGCGCTTGATGTGTCCGGGTGCGATTGTAGTCACGTTCTCTCCTTCTATCAGAACGTTGAGCCCGCGACCTGATATGCATTTTTCTCCGGAATTGTTAACCACGACTTCCACAATCTGACTTCCCTTCTCCCCAACCCGCTGAGTAGGTTTCACATTCTGAACACCGACACCCGAACTTCCCCAGAGACTGAGGGCAAAAATGTGGATCCTCCCGGTAGTTTCATTCCGTGTATTTGGCAAGGTGATGGCTTCCAAAGTTTTCCCAGGAACGAGACCGGCTTCGAACTCAAAAATATGGGAACTATTGTAGTCTGTGCGATTCTTTTGCAAAAATCGATCGTACGTGATTTCGCCGCGGTTGATTGTCAAAAACGCCCACCACGGCTCGCTCCGGATTTCAGCGTTGGAAGTGGTGTTGTCAGCGTAGTGGAATGTCAGGTTGCCGAGAACCGTTTTCTTCCTCACATCAGATGAATGCAAGACCGAAACTGCAAAATAGGATGCTGGATCGATGGCAATTTTTTGCCCGGAACAAATTATGTTGTCTGGCACGGAAGGTCCCAAATAGCGCGGATTGTGATATACAATTCCGGTTTTTGATGTGTATAGCGGAGCGGCAGCATTGAGCGAGCCCGGGTACGACTGGTTCAAAACGTCAAAGGAAGCCTCACCAGCATACGTGCCGAACCCTTGGTTGTTGAAGTATCCTGTCAAGTTTACCGGCACGGATCCAGACTTTGCATCCTGGAGTGCATGCGCATGATCCGCTGCGGCTTTATGCAGCATCAACGCAGCAATTGACAGTCCCTGTATTACGAATGACATGGTGTCTGGTGTCGCTCGCGGAATTTCAATTGGCGATGGGAAAGCCAACCCCCGATGCCATGATAGGCGAGTTATAGAGGTTTCCCCCACTCTTGAACGCTCTCTATCACATCAATTATCCGGTTGACAAAGCTAGGTGATCTCTTAGTGACTGTAACGTCGGAAGGATGCTGGTATTCGGGTTACCTTATTAGTGAGCTTTAGACCGAATGTAGCGCCGTCGCCGTGGACCGAGGAGGATCGCCGAGGCCCCCCCAATTTGTAGATCTATTCAACTTACGAGTTAGCTCGCCGAGTAGGTGGAAGTCGGAGGTAAAGCCCAACAGTACCAATACACAGTACACAAATAGCTTTCTAATCTGTTGGGGAAATCTACAACTGCAAAAGTATATTTCGGAATTCTGCATGTAGTTGCTAGTGGCTTAAAGTGTTCTGACATCCTCCGCGAAATTTTTATTTGCGACTTTATCGAAGCATGATAATGTCTGAGTCGCCCCATATGTGAAGTTACTTCCCTAGATACATATGTAGCCTGCAAAAAAGAACTATCTTTTATTAGATGTCAAGTGTAGTAGGATATAAAGGTAAGAAGGCGCAAGACTAAACGAAAATAGGCGAGGGACTACGCTAAACTGTAAGGAAGGCCCGGACATTGGCTGTCTATCTCTCCTGCGTGAGAACAAGCTAGATGTAAGGGTGAGGATCAGGACGTCGAAAAAACGATAGCTAAAATTTAGAATGTGCAAGTTTCTTCAACAGTAGGGCTTATTTTAAGAATACATTTGGTATAATAGTTGACTGTAACAGGCGCTACCACAGGCGCTCCATTGAGGAGCAGTGTATTTGCCTTCAAACCCGTCCTTGACATATCCGGTCCCAATGAAATTAATTGCATCTTAGTTATAGTAATATCATTAAAAACTTGGCGTATCTTTTGCTACGATCAGAGCACAGTGTTTCATAATGCCGAAGTATCGCAATAATTTACTATTTTGTACAAACTGTACGGTGTCAAATCATATGTCTTACTTGTAATACTTGAAAATTGATTTTATAATAATGAGTGACTCATGCTTCGCTCACGTTCCTCAGTATACAATAAGCCCTCCCAGTCGCCGAAGACTTGGTCTGTAGCTACTCACAAGCACACGTACTACTGTAAAAAGCAACCCGGTTTTATCATCATATGCCCTCCATCGCAGCGTCTCCAACGAGTGAGGAGTTCATAAGCGATAATGGCGGATCGCGTCGACAGTGGTATTTCCAGGACCCTCGCCTTCGTCACCAACGCCAGACCACGAGAATCCTTTCGCACTCTCACCCCCACGGCGATATCACGTACGCCCTTTTTCCGCGAACCTGAACAGAGGAAAAATGCGTGGCATGCACTCTACGACAACGGATGCCCTCCGTGCCACCATTACAAAGTCATGTCTTATTTCACCGAGCAATATCACGATAGCCGGGAAACGTGTGATGAAGTAGTTGATTCTGTCGATGGATACTGGCAGTCATCGTATTAAGAACTTCGGTCTCCATTTGTATTAAGAAACCAACTCAAAGATTGGAGAGAATTCTGCGTATACCAGAGAAAGCAACGGCAGTGTTTTGGCGGAGACATTTCTCGACTGGAACAACATCTAAATGAAGAACGTCGGAAAAGCAACCTCGATGGTAGATTCGTATCCTCTTTTCTGCCGGATAACGAGGATAAAAAGGAATGAAATCATCGGAGGCGAGGGCGCTACTGACGGTGTGAGCACCATGAAGTGTCGAAAGGAGGTCAACAGCAAGGCAGTGAACTAAGGCTCCGCCTTAATGTAAGGGATCAGAGTAGGTTAGCAACGTGGATGGAATTCCAATTCTATCACCATTCCAAAGTACAGCCACGTCTCCTGGAAGACGTTGAAAATCTGAAGAAGGAGATTAAGGAAACAGAAGAAGATCTAAAAGCGATTCCATTTCCAAGAGACACAGCCAGGACAAGCGAAGATGATATACTAGAAAATTGGTTATAGGATCATCAAGATGATCTAATGAATGCAGCACAGAGGACAAAGTGGCATAAAACTGCGCGTAGTTGGATTCAAGAAAACTGGCAATGTACGAAGGGATTGGTGAGGGATCTTCTGAACAGTAGACTACAATACGGCAACGCGTAGACGCCCCATTCTGGTTTTTACGACAGCCTCCTAAATTCCATAGCGACAGTGTCTGAATCAACTTGGGAATCATCTTTGCCTTTTTCTATCTATGTACATGGTGAAGTGAACGCCGCTGGGGTATCCTAAGAGAACGTCCGCTCGGGCTGGAGCAGTCCCGAAGACCCAGCCTTTGCTCGGGTCTTTAAGTTCCTCATCACAGTATAGTATGATCCGGTGTCCATTAAGGTCACCGCGTTCCAGGGTGTATTCCGGTGTATCTGGTCTGTTAGTGCGGACTGACGTATCTACTGTTGTATGACCGGGATGTATCGCGCGCTGTTCTCATCCAGTTAGAATGCGGAGAGTGCGGATTTATCATATTTGGTTGAATTCTCCGTGACGTCGAACATTCCGTCTAAAACAACATTCAAGATGAAGGTTAGTAGTAGCGTTTAAATTTGCAAAACATGTTCAAATATACCTGACGTGCAACCATGGGTTCATGGCTTTGGGAATATGGGATCGGGAGAGGTTCGTGAGAGGTGAAGATGTGTATAGTGGATAGAATAAGCTGATTATTGGTTTTTCTTTACGACTAACAGCGAAGAGGTGCGTGGAGGCAGAGGGAGGTATTGCGAATAATGCGGTGTCAGGAACAATGGTGAATTGATGTTGCATGGATAATAATGGGCATTGCTATCCTAACATGGCAAGCCGGCGAGCAAACATAGTCGCACCTACACAAATTGAATACAACGGCAAACGCGACAACACGCAACATACATTTGTAGTACAATACAGCGAGGAATATTAGATAGCTGCACTGATCTGGGAACAAGCGCTCCCCTCCACCTCCTCCTTTTGAGCTATATAGTACAATACGATAGCGACGTTACAATCCACTTCGATTTTTTGAGCCTTAGATTCCAAACGATAGTCCTGCAGAGGCGCGTAGTCTTCTGTTTCCATAGACAACGTACGTCTGCATAGCATCGCGTAGCACGCGTTTATTTGTTCTTCTTGGCAGTGGAGCTACTGCGGCCAACACCCATTCCATAGTGGTATACAAGATGACCACCCAAGAAGGCAGCGAAAAAGGTCGCAGGAACCACTGACGCGCTGAGTGCCACATTGGCAGTGCTAGGCACAAATCCAGTGGCTTCCCTCCTCGTCCACCAGTTGTATGCGGCGGCAAAAATGGTCAGGTCGTTGAGCAGAGCATGCAAGACGCCCGTCTGGGCCTTCTTGGAACTGAACCCATCGCGCTGAATGACAGGCGAGAGTTCAATTGCGCCGGAGATAATTGCGGGGACGGCAGTGATAATGGTGAGGATGCAGGTATAGTAGGATAGGGTGGGAAATAGCGCGGTATTGATCTGAAGATCAAGCGTCTTGACTAGGACGTGTTAGCGTTGGTGAACGATGGGGAAGGAATTGGGAATTGCCTACAGGCTGAGGCTACGACCCCCGAGGTAGCAGGGGCCACGGATGCCAGGTACAAAACATCGAAAGCTCCCGTTAAGAAGGAGAATGTGATTGGGAAGTGGACGGTTGCTGGGTGCTTTGGGTGGCTGTTGACGTTGGCATTCTTCCCATCAACGATGCTTACCATCAATTGATACGTTTTGAGCTACTCACCTCATTTTGGGCAATTTTGAAGTGATTTGAGATGAAACAGAGGAGCAATGGCGAAGATACGCTATCGGAGAGGAGGATGGAAGAAGGATTAAGCCTCAGAAGACGAGAAAAGTATATAATCCCCTCTCTTGGCTATGTTTACATGGTGGAGAGCCGAAAGCACTTGAAGACAGAGTTCCATCCTCAGCTGACAGATTGGCCAATGACAGGCCACGCATTCGTCAGCTTCCGCCCTTGCATATGTCCAAGACGTCAGTGAACTTGTCTGCCGCGTGCGGTGTGTTGTACATTTTCGAACAAAAAATACATCAAGTAGTATATAGATGAGTCGTTTGTTCCTTCTGTGGAATGTTCCAGTGTGTTCGAAGCAGACATGAGAGGCAGCGTTAACCAATCAGAACGTGTGGCTTGCCTATCTGTATTAGGTTAGCGTTGGCTAGATATGTAAGCAGCACTTGAGATCGACATGTGTGGCTGTGCGCATCGTAAAGACGCCCCTTTCTCAGCTGACAATCCACGTACAAGTCCACGTCCGACATGCTTTTGTCATGGTTGTAGAAAATGGCAAAGGAGGATTCACACCTGTGCAAGTTGACTGGCGCGCAGACCAATACTGGCGCAACCGAAGGTTAACACCTTCTCAACTCCAAATCCACGATGTGCGCATTGAAGACACCGGCCGGCGCGATGATGAAAATGGAATGCTGGAAATGCGCGAGGTGCTATCATCCACTCTCTTGCCAGTCCTCGAGCATAGGGATGCACTCGCCAATTCCTTGAATGTTGAGGAATTTTCGAAAAACCGGAACGAGCAAACACACTTCAAGAACCTGGCTTCGGAATATGGGTGGATGAATTGCTTGCGCAGTAAGGGGGTACAGACGAGCTTTAATGATTCAGAGGACTTAAGAAAATGTCGCTGGATACATATTTCGAGCAAATTTTCCCAGTACCTCACCGGCTGCCTGTTCGCCCTGTCCGATTGGAGCAACAATCCTCCCGAAATTATTGCAGCTTTACATCGGCTTGAGCACTGCGTCCATCAACAAGAGCGTTTTTCCAAGCACGGGAGGTATTTTGCCCCATTTTTTGAGTATCTATCGAACGGGGACGGAGACATCAAAAAAGAGGACGGCCCAATGCTGCTGAGCGTTCCTTTCCTTGACTGGTCTGTTGAAGGAACACCGCCCCCGCTGAGATTCCAAATCGATCCAAGAGAAGGCTATCAATCTTCCAAGAGCTCGTCGCATCTCCTGCGGTCCATCTTGCAGCATTTTTATCGCTTGGAAGACACGACGGATCGGGAATCTCAGCAGGTCTTCACAAGGCACAAACCATGGCAGACGGACCGTAACCTGGATTTGAAGGTGCGACGTTGGTATGGCCACTATCCAAAAAGCCTGAATGTGGATGAACTGTGGATTTTGGTCGTTGATTCTCGACACATTGTCACTTTCTCCAGTAACCAGTCGTGGAAATCACGTTGGCCGCCCCTTCAGTTATCGGCGCGAATCATGGAGGTATCCTTTCGAGGAATACGCAACAACTTCCTCAACAGCGCTACCGAGCAGGACTACACATCAACAACCCACGTTATCACCACACTTAGTGGCGCTTTGGGCATGCTCCACCGAAGTTTCTGGACTGATATAAAGCTATGCTTATCAGATCGTTTCGCTAGCTATCTCGGCCAGCTGCAATACCGTCTCCACAGAAGTCCTAGCACAAAGCTGGTCATGGATCTACTACAAGTCCAAGAAGAACTCAACATCATCATTCAAATCATGAGTCAACAGATCGAGCTAGTTCAAAACCTCCACAATACCCTGAAAAGAGGTCGCACGAGAGCTTTGTCTCATACCTCTACACGCCATCAGCAGCAGCACCCCAACGAGTCCATTCCGACAACAGATTCAGCGACATACCGCCAACTATCCTTCAGCCATCTCTCTGACCCCTGTGCCCAGCTCCTCGAAAATCTCCAGCGCGAATACACCGATCTCTGCGACCTACGCGAGAACTCCAACGCGCTGATCAACCGCACAATTCAACTGGTCAACATCCGTCTTGAAGACCACGGAAAAGCCATCCTCGTATTCACCGTCGTCACCATCATTTTTCTCCCTCTCTCATTCGTCTCTTCGTTCTTCGGCATGAACTTCTCGGATATCCGCGACATGGAAAGCACGCAGCGACTCTTTTGGATCGTCGCGGGAAGTCTTACCGTCGCGACTGTTGCTTTTGCGGTTTTCTTGGCTTTCTATGGGGCTGCGATTATGGATTGGTTTATTGGGTGGCGCGACGATAGGAGACGGCATAGGGAGCGAAAAAGCGGGATAAAGGATAGGGTTAGAACTGAGAGAAGGAGAGAAGGGACGACGACTGGGACGACGGCTGGATTTAGGAGTTTTGAAGTACTAGATGCTATGCGACCGAGAGATGTGGGGATTTGATGAACGACTCTCCCCAGGTTAGAAGAAACTGCCCCTCTTTATCTTGTGGGTTTCGTACCTGCGGAAACCATTTCTTGGGATTCTACATCCACTGGACAACGCGTATATCGGTTGCAATTTAATGCTTTTTAGCATCCCTCTTGGAATTTTTATTTTTGTCTGTCATTGATCGCGAGAGAGCGATTGTCGTAGTATGTTCCACCGCGCCGTGTTGCTTATAATTACCTACAGACCGTTACTATTTCCCACTTTTCGAGACGCATGCTAAAATCGGATCGTTCAGAACGAGCAACCTAGTGCACATGGCCTGCACCAAGTCAAATCGGTGTATAGAAAAGTTTTAAATCTGTCCGATCGATAGCCAAGCGTCAAAAGATCTACCAGCTTACACAAATCATCCCCAGGAAAAGTGCTGCAGATAATATTCATCTTCGTCTGTTTCGCAATCTTAACTGCGAATCAAATCCAACTCATCGAGTAATAAAGATGGAAACAGGCTAAATCCGACATTTCCAAACTACATCTGCGACCGCTCCACTCGTCACACATACACCGTAGATCCAGCCCAACCATCCCACGACTGCCGATCGCATCTCCCCTTCATCCCCAGAATTACCACCTTGCGCCTGACATCACATCTCATTTCAGTTCCCTGCATATCTTCGCCCAGAGTGATGGTAATTGTGGACCCGCTCGTCGTTATGTCTCCGCGCCTGGAGCTCGCAATTTCTGACCAATCCGAGTCAAGGTATTAATCATGCTTCCATATACGGACAATTTGAGGAACAGCGATTGACAGTGTGAAGATTGATGTTGATATGAGGGAGTTTCTGGTTTTCTGATGGGGAGCGGGGCGGGCAATTTGGTTGGGAGACATGAGGGGCTTGGACTCCAATCGTTATCGACAATGACGAGTATATTCAATCTACGGGGTGAGAGGTACAGATATTGAAGCGAAGAAGGACAACAACGCAACGTATAAAGAATTACAGGTAGCCCACCTCCTACGGAATGCAGATCGCACGTCTCATTCACGTTTATCGACCTTTCTAATCAACCACCAACGATGAAACTCACATCCATCATCTCCGCCTTCGTCGCGGCCACCGCCATCGCAGCACCAACCCCGGGGGCCTATACCGACCCCAAATCTGGCATATCGTTCAGTGGCTTCACAGATACCGCTTCCGGATACTTCTTTGGCATCGCGCTGCCCCCGACGCCAGGGACGGAATTCATTGCTACCATCGGAGGCAAGGGAACGGGATGGAGCGGGGTCAGCTTGGGCGGCGGCATGCTGAATAAATTGTTGATCGTCGCGTGGCCGAACGGAGCGAAGATCGTTTCTTCGTTCCGGAAAACCGCGTACGTATTTTTTCCATTGTGATATCCTCTTGTCTTCATCATCATCTTATCGTCGCTTTGGAACGATTGTGAGAAACACTCGACCTTCTAACAACGAAACAACAAACAGATCATACGGCTCCCCTCCTCTCTTCACAACCCCAACAACGCAATTCCATCCCATCGCAAACGGAACCTATACAAACGCTACGCACTGGACCTACACCTTCCTCTGCACAGGGTGCATTTTGAGCGACGGCACTACTTTTGCAGCCGCCGACACGACACCTAGCTTTGGTTATGCACTCAATCCCGCGGCACCGGATCAGAAGGGGACCCCCGGGGCACCGGTCAAGAAGCATACTGCACAGGGACAGGTCAAGGTTGATCTTTCGAAGGCGAAGAGTGAGAAGTACGCGCTTTGGAAGTCGTGGGCGGGGAACTTGACGGCTAGTGGGTTCTGATCTGGGAGAAAGAAGACGAAGGGAATTATAGGAGGTATGATGAGGATGCGGGAGTACGTGTAAGGGCCACGTAATGTCTTCTGTGGTGTAACTTGGTCGTTCGATATCGACAGAGGTGTTTATAACTGTTGTCGTCGGGATTCTCGCCGTTTGATGAATCCCAAATTGGTCGGCAAGTTACGCAGAGAAGAAAAAAGATTTATAGTGGATCTCTTGTCCCAGTTTCTTTGACTGAAAAATGGTCGAAGTTAGATAGGGTGTGTCGAAATCACTTCATCGCAACGACATCTAATTGCCTGCCTTTGCAGCATCCGAGAGACTGTTAGCTCACGGATTTCAGTATAACCCCAAAGCACGCAGCAGTCTAGAACAGACTATGTAAAACGCAAAAATAGAAGCATTGGGCGATCGATCATTCCGAAGAGTAAGGAGAAGGAACTTTACTAAACAAGCGTTCTTCCAATCATGTTCTTCGATCCAGATCAGCCTGAACATCCCATCCGCATATTTACTCCACAGCACCACACTTTGTATATTAAACTACTCTATTTTCTCCACATTATTTCCTAAACCATGTGCCGCGCATATGCCTGGACCATTGAGATTGGAGCGGATGCATTACTACTTCTAGGGTTCCTCAACTTTGGTAGCTGAAATCGTGTCGTATTTTCGTTTTTCTGACAACGTGAACATACATCTTTTCTCAGCAGAAAAGATGCTCCTTCTTTCCGGCTAACTCACAAAGAAGGTATAAAAACGAGGATCTCAGTTCCAAACAGATAGAAAAGCAAAGAAGAAATCACTACCATAAGACAATAACGGACAACAGAAAATAAGGACGCGCAACTTCATCCACGGAAAAATGCGTATCCACACCGCAACCGATTTTCTTCCCGTAACGGTCTCATCCGTCCTCCTGCTCTCAGCCTTCGCAGCCGCCGCTGCTATCTCCGCGACCGCAGCCCCGTCCGCTAAGAAGCCGTACGTAACCACGAGTCTGGATATCGACTCAGAATGCAAGACTTGTCCGCGGTCGCTATGCCCCAACGTCGATTTGAAGGTAGATAATGTCACGAATGAGTTCAATGTCACGTGTTGGACGAGGGGCACGAAGATTATGGGGGATAAGTAAGTGAGGAAATTTTGATTTTGATGCGGAGGTTAAGTTCGGAGGTGCAGTGAGGCGATGTGTGCACGAGAGAAGAGTGTAACGGCGCGCTGACAAAGACGTGCGAAATGTAGTCTCTGGCTGAAGACGGAATCGGATTGCTATTTGACGCAGTACGATGTGCATGAGTACGACGGAAATTGTACGTATCCTTCTTTCAATATTTTTATTTTGAGAATACTTTCCACAAGTGTCATAGACCGACTTAAAAACAACAACGATGCTGATGATTTTTTAGGGGACGAAGATCTAGCATACTGCGGCAGACAATCTGAGGAACAGCACCTCACTCTCGAAGACGCGACGCTGCAATACAAGACCGAATGCCGCATCTGCCCTTTCACCGGCAGTTGCGATGTCGTTGCATATCTTCCTGAAGAAACCGATGTAACGTTGACGTGTTGGACCGATGCTGCTACCCCCATTCTAGATAATTCGTAAGGCGTTTTCCCTTTCCTCACGTGCACTACACATAGCCAGAATGTCGTAAAGAGCAAAACTGACAAAACTGAACATCCCAGGTACTGGTACAAAACAACAAACAACTGCTATGTCGCCGAAGTAGGTCTCTACGACCGCCCCAACCGAGCGGACCTTGACTACTGCGGCCCCATTCCACACCTCGAGATAGCGAATCACAACAACGAAAACGGGACGTCGGAGGTTAACAAGCGCGAACCTTCCGCAGAGCCAGCCGAGCTAGCGCCGCAGTACCTCATCGAAGTCAAAGTTGGCGAGGAGTACTCGTACTGCTACGAAAAACCTGACAACACGTCGAAAGTAATTGAGCGGTATGAGTACAATCAGACGGTTGTGATGCAGTGTGTCACGGATATTACTGGTACATGGTATGCGCAGTCAACGGATTTCTGCTATTGCAGTAATTATGACTTTTGGGATGAGCCTCTTAATAGTGAGTGTTTCTCTCTTGTCTATTTTCCTCGTGATGCAGCTGGGCACGTCTACTTTCTGAGATGTGTCAGTTTGGCCATGGACCCAAGGAAGGAAAAGGAAGAGACAGGAAGGGAGAGAAAAATGCTAACAAAGTGAATAGACTACCGTATACCTCTGTGTGAGTACTTTGGGACACCGGCAGATAGGTAAGCCATTCAAAGAAGACGCTATAGGAGGGAGGTCGTTGATTGAGCTGTTTTTTCCCCTTAATTTACCAACAATATTTTTGAAAAAAATCAATAGTTCCTTAGCTGTAGGATGTCAAAAGTTGTATAGTGACCATGTGCACTTAAATCATAGCGTGTAAAAAACAAGTCCCTCCAAACACGCATAAATATAATACAGCGGCGAATGGAGAGAAATTGCCTCTACCATCTGCGTATCCTTCACTGCATTATCCATCACAAGGCGATTCTCAATGCGGCGTGGGAATGTACGTAATATGCTTATTCAGGTATCTACTACTGGACATCTGCTGCTGCTGCACTTGCTTTCTGTGGAGGCTTCACGATCCCTGAACCACTCTTAGATGTTCTGAATAACATAAACCATGATAATGGACAGAATTTATATCGAAATAAAAGAGGATATTATGTAGTCAGAGCGATAATGCTAGTAGAATGGCGGGGATCAAGCGGTGGTGATGACAGAGTCGAGGAGCTTCCAGCGATGCGTGGCAAAGATAATTATATAGGGGAAACACAGTAAGAGAGGATGGGAGACTTCTATAGTTGTATATCTTGGTAAAATAAATAAGTTGTGGTTTATACCAGCATAGGCGTGTCTAAGTGCGAGAAACTATCTATACATCCCGAAGCAGCTAACCCAGCGAAAAAAAAGGGAAAAACAAAAGAAACACAATAAAGAAAAATAGGACCGCAAACAATAATTGCAAGCTTCTGCTGTGACTTCCCATGAAAGTCTCCTGCATATGGACAAGATAAGAAAATCTAAACGCGTCGTCAGAATAGCAATATTGTACAAACGCGGGGGGCGCGCACTATTCCATAAGACACAACCAAACACGCACTCAATCCCCACACAAACCACGTACCTCTCGACTCACTACACCGCCACAGAAGGAACAGTCTGCTTCGACTCCCCACCAAGCTTCTTCTTCCCCTTAACATTTCCCTTCCCTCCACCCTGGCCACCCTGGCCACTAATAGCACCAGCACGTCCCTTTACATGATAGGGCGGCGCATATCGCGAACTCATAAGCCCAGGCGCCACGTGCTGAGCTTTCACGAGCTTACCTCCTCCGATCCGCGGCACTTTTCCCAGGGTGAGTTTCGGGGCTGTGGTTGTGATGGGTTGACGTGCGGTTGGTGGTGGTGCTGCTGCTGCCTCAGATGCGGCAGGTGGGGGAGGGGGAGGGGGAGGTGTGCGGACGCCTGCTGTGGTGATCTTTGCAGCAGTATCGATTTTTAAAGATCTTTTATTGCAGTTGGTCAAGCTGGTTTTGGAGGGATATACTTTGCGAGTCATCATTTGGCGTTTAGCCTTTGCGGTTCTGGATGGTGGGCCCTCTTTTTCATCAGCGTCATCGTCATCATCGCCGAAATTGTCGCTGTCGTGGGTGCATGAGATCATAAAAGAGCTTGAGGCTTCAGAATCGCGGCGTTGGATCGATTCGCGGGCGTGGTCTTTTGTGGTTATAGGGGTTTCTTCCTCGGAATCTTGCGACGCGATGCTTTGTGAGGATGTTGAGAAGAGAGGTTCATCTGTCCCGTCAAGGTCGATGAGATCGATGAGGAAGGACTCGTCTGCTTCTTTGCGGTTGTGAGTTGCAGCAGTGCTTAGTTTTGGGGGATCTATCCGTAGAGGTTCTACGTCTTGCGTGGGTGAACGAGTAGTGCGGGTGCGGCGGATGGTATCAGCGAAGCTCTTCAACTTTGCCTCTCCTAGATCGGCGGGGGAAGCAGAAGCATCAGCTTCAGCTTCAGCCTCCTTTTCCTCCTCTTTTTGCTTCTGTTTCTGTTGCTGTCGCTGCATCCATGTAGGACCCTGTCTGTCGAACGCCTGCTTTTCCTTATACCATTTAGGTACCTGTGTGAAGCCAATCTTTCGCAGTTCTTCCTGGGTAGACGGCATTTCGTGCTTGAATATGCAGCCTTGTGCGATGAATTTGCATTCTCCGGTGGCTATCCAGTGCGTACAATACACTTTCTTGGAAGGGTCAGGTGTTATGCCCGAAGGGGCCGAGCGCGTTGGGCGATATCCGAAGCGTTGAGCATCCCGAGGATACAATTCAGCAAAAGTATCACTCAGAGACTTAGCAAGACTATTACTGAGAGAATGAGGGCTCACGAGGGGTGCTGTCTGTGGTGCGACGGTTGCGTGTGCTCCGGAGGATGGTTGAGATGTGCTAACTGGACGCCGGGATGGAGTCTCGTGGATGCCGCATCGAACGTCATGGTCCGGCGCACGGAATCCTGACTTTGGAGCTGAGGAAGGGCGAGTGGCATGATAACCATTAGGTGATTTTGTGCTGGCCAGAGGAAGTACTGTTGCAGGCTCCTCTGTTTCGTCTACGAATTCCCATCGTTCATCCGACATCTGTCGATGGGTCAAGCTCGGGGGGACTCCTTGGATTTGGAATGGAAGCTGATCTACAGGTATGAGGGGCACCATAGTGTTGCTGGGCTTCCGCAGGATATAGTAACGGACACTCTGCTCCTCCACGGAGATCATAGTAGGGGAAATAGCCATGTCGACAGTGGATTGATGATGAGATGATGAGATGATATATTTTCGTGCGCTATCTGGCTATCTTGTCCGTTGGATGGGAATGTGATGTGAGAGGGCTGTATTTAAAGCCGGGGAAGATGGGCGGTGAACGAAGGTGACAATGTAGTACCGATCACCTATGCGCTCACGAGGAGCAGCAAACCGCGCACAAGCCAGAGCAAACCATTTGTCGTGGACAAGCACTGCGCAGGCCCGGGGGAAAAAATTCTTACTCGTTTGTTTTCTTTTCTTTTGTCTCATGGAGGAATCACTTTTCAAGCGAAATCAATGAGATCGATGTTGTGTTCAAGACATATGACAGACACTTGCGAAATCTTCCATGCGGGAAATGCCCCGACGCAAGTGACGGTAGATACATGTACCTATGTAGGTACCTAAGAAAAATCAACTTGATGATGCACCTTGTATGCCGAGTTTTATCGTTGTGTTTGAGATACCATTTATCTGCTTCTTGCATGTTGGGTAGAAACAGTTGTGGAGATTAACGGATGTCTTGGTGTGGTAGTTATTTTAAGGTTTGGGTAACGTTAGTTTGGGTGATGAGGGGGTTGACCAACAACGAAAGCAAACCTGACATGGGACCTCGTGCAGATTTCCGCCAACGGCTTAGAGTGAAAACAAACATGCAGCTGAGGAGGTGAAAAAAAGATAGAGAATTCCATTCATCCGTTTTTCACTCACCGACATCTTGTGCCGCCGTTTCACGCTGCTGCGTGCCTATCCGACAAGCGCTCAAGCCAATCTAGATCGTCCCGGTCCTCCATCCGCACACCATTAACAGGACATCTGATTCGGTGCGCCGGTGAGACGACAGAAAACATTGCGCTAACAAGAATATTTGCCAGGACACATACAGAACATGCAAATTAAGTCTGAAGCTAGATCTCACTATGCTCGCGCTAACAGCGATCAAGCACGTCCAGCGTTTCTCGGAATTTTGCTATTCGCTCACACTTCTCAACTAATTATGCGTTGTGCCGCGATCTGAGAAAGTGTGCGGGTAGGCCAAGACTATTGTGTACCTACCTGCATGAATCAGGGACACCTCGCGTGAACCATTGCACCCTACTGCTGTCCTCTTGCAAGATCCAAGCAATAGCAGGTGGCCCGCGGAATACTTGAGACCATGGACAGCATTAGCTGGGGTATCTTGACGGGATCGTTGTTTTGCTGTACATGCACTCTCTGCAGTATTCCCAAGTGACTTTTCTCATATCTGAGCGCATGGAATGAAATTGTGAGAATGGGCGGAAGACAGAATCCCAGCGACATCCACATCTCTCCAACGCTCTGGCAAGTTTGGAAAAAGCAAAGTAAAAGAAAAAGATCAACTACACAAAAAGCGCAAGAGAAATGGAAGACCGTAGCCAGGAGATTTTGGGAGTCGCTACCTTTTTCTTCATCCTCACTTGGCTCACAGTGGGACTTCGCATCTACGTTCGGGGTATACTACACAAGGGTTGGGGACAAGATGATTGGCATATGTTCGTGACTTTGGTAGGTGACCTTCTTCCCCATATTGTAAATTGTATCTCTTCTAACTACCATCCAGATCATCTTCACAATGTACCTCGCCTTTCAAATAGTGGCAGGAGTGCACGGGACCGGACGTCATAGATGGGATCTCAGTGACGAACAAGCAAGAATTGCGCTGCGGGTACGAATCAACCTCGTCAACTCCAACATCTCCAACTAACAACAAACATTAGTACTGGTACTTGTGCGAAATCTTCTACGTTTTAAGCAATTGCACACTGAAGATCGCTCTCGGGACATTCTATCTCCGCGTGGCCGTTCGTCGCTGGCATGTATGGAGCATCCGACTCCTCATGATCGGGACTGTGTTATTCAGCTTCATCTATTTCTTCATAGTGATCTTCCAATGCACCCCAGCATCCGAATTCTGGAACAACCATCCCGCGTCCAACAAATGCATACCAACAAAAGGTATAACACACGCACTAAGTGTCTTCAACGCCATGGCAGACTGGTCCCTCTGTATCCTCCCCTTCTTGATCGTGCTGGATCTTCAAATGAGTCCCAGGACAAAAAACCTCGCCGTCGGCGTCCTCGCATTCGCAGCCATGTAAACCTCTCCCCCTTCTCACAACCATACATACATTGAACACAACTAACTACCTCACAGAGGAAGCACAGCAACACTCGTCAGAATGGCATACATCCACACACTCTCCAACGGTCCCGACTTCTTATACGCCACCACCGACGTCGGCATCTGGTCCACCGTCGAGCTCGGCATAGGCATAACAGCCTGCTCGATCGCGACGCTCCGACCCCTCTTGCACGCCACGACATGGCATCTTGAACCCCCGCGCGCGCCAAAGCCGGCCTCACCCACCTCCATCCCAACCACAGCCACCGAGCCCGATCTTGAACGCGGCACTACCTCCGACGACCTCGTCCCCTCAGTAGCGCAGGGCAGAGTGTCGACAGTGATCGCGAGACCGCTGGCGCTGGCGAAGAGGGGATGGGCGCGCTTCAGCGTCGCGTCGCAAACGCACGTTGTGGAAGAGCAGGAGTTCGAGGATAAGGAGTGGACGATTAGTAGGAGGCATAGTGTGGCAGTGGTGGAGGCGGCGGTGGCGGAACTGCCGCCGCGGCTGCAGTTGAGCGAGTCCATCTATCGGAGTTTTGTAAGGGGAAGTATTATGAGTTTGCGAGAGCTGCTGAGGGAAAAGTGGGGGAATGAGTGATGTGATGATGCTATATGTATGGCTTTTGTTGTTGTTATTGTTGTTGTTGTCGATTGCAACGTCCTCATTCATACCCGGACTCGTATATAATAAACGTATATGACTGCAATCAAGAAGCCTAACACAACATCCCAAACCTCAAGGGGGGAAAAAGTAGGTACGTACAACTCTTCGCACCCCCCTCCAATCCATCACAACCCCTAACACATCTCCACAGCCCTCCACTCAAACAACAACCCCCAGCCCTCCAACCACCCCACACCAACCCCTTCCACCAACACCGCAAATCCAACATCCCCGCCACCAGCACACACCCCCACAACCACACTCCTCATCTCAAACCCCCCCGCCCAGCCAACAACCACCACCCTTCCTCCCCCTGCTCCCCCTCCTCCCAAAAAACACACACGGCACACCTAAACAAACCGCGATCGAAACACCAAAACACACACCACACACAACCATCGCGGGTACGTCGATGGAGAAGGGTTTTACGATTGGTGGTGGTGGAAGCGTAGCTGAGGAGGGAGAAGTTGGTGGTGAGGGCGGCGGCGGCGATGTAGGAGATGAGGATGCCGAGGTTCTGCGTGCGGCATGGGTCGCTGGGTGCGCGTATGCGGCTGGGAGGGCGGCGGAGAGGAGGAAGGGGAGGGTTGTTGATGGGTAGTATGTTTGCGAAGGGAGGGAGGAAGAGGTGGTGGTGGTGGTGGTGGTGAGGAGGAGAGGGAGGAAAGTTAGTGGGGATGACGAGCGTGGCGAGGGTGACGATGTAGCCTGTTGTGAATAATTCCCTTCCTTTGATGTCTTTTTGCGCGGTGGTAGTTGATGTGGGAGCTTGCGCGCGCGCGTGCGTAGGACGTGATGTTGTATTTTCTGCGGGCTTTGGTGTTGACGGGAGTCCTTTACAACCACCACCATTATTACTATCTCTTTCGATCTTTTCCTTAACCCACCACACACACAACCCCAGCACAAACAAGCACTCCCGCCGTCCCTACACCCTCCACAACCGCCTCTTTCATCCTAACCACGTCTTCTTCCTTCGAAAAACAACACCACCAAAGCACCGCAAACCCTCCACCCGCCGCCAACGACCCCCCAAAACGCTCCTTGTAAAGAACACAGCGAAATATCGCCTTTATAACACTCCGCTTACTCCGTCAAACACATGTACCGAAGAAACCCAGGCGCGAAACCTTGAATGATTCCCCTGGTAACGAGTTCCACCCACCATGTGCCTCTCTCCAGCGCGGAATTCAGGACTGCTGCGTGGTGGTGGTTAGGATCGCTGCTACTATTATACCTGCTTTTTTCCACCGCTCGCTGTTCGGTAGGAAGAGCTTGCGAAGTGAAACCACGACGTACCCGCAGCCGTACACGCAGAGGATTTGCACGCCGGGGATGAGACACAGGGTGACGAGGGATGTGTTAGGGTGGGATAGCATCGAGGTGTGGAAGAGGTACAGAGTGCAGGTGAGGAGGAGTGTGCTGAGGGTTAGGAGGTGGATTAGGGCGGTTGGCGGTCTAGGTTAGGGGGCGTGGGGTGTGGATGGTGGCATTCTTTTAAGTGTGTAAGTGTGTAAGGTGGTGGGTAGGGAGGGGTGTAAGTAGGAGATGGAGAAGATGACTGATTTTGAACGGAGTGGGGGGATGTTTTGTGGAGAAGGAGGTTTTTTTTTTTTTTTTTTGATGTCGGTGCTGCGTTGTGTTTTAGCGTGGATAAAGGGGTGTAGATATTCGATGTTTAGTGCCACATAAGAGGTATGCGTGTGAATGAAAGTGGTGGGATGTTGGGTGTGTGAATTAACAAAGGTCAGTGGACGAGCAAATTATCCAGATTGGGTATGTAGGTTCGTGAAAGTGACGTCTGCGGACTTCGTTTATGAGGAGTTTGATCAGGGGATGGTACCTCGGGGAGATGATAAGTAGGGCGGATATATGAGTGATGTAATGATCTTTTAGGAATTGGGCTGCAATGGATATGTACACACTGCGTGAATTCACGTACATTTCGCACCCACCAAGTGATGCAGCATATCTCAAAGATTTATAGAGCGACCGATCGATGTACTCAATTTTGCAAAGGAACAATGGCGCAAGAATAGAAAGATCGACGGAGGAGACCGGGATAAGAGCGAAAAACATAGAGACAAAACACGGAGGCGCTGTGAATAGTAAGTAAATCTGCCAAGATCGTTCCCAGACGTGCCAATTCAATTCGATTCAATTCCTTTAAAACGCCAGAGTCCCCAAAAAATATCAAGATTCAATAGACAATGTAGGAAAGAGAAAAATCCTCGTCGTGACGTCCCTGGTCCCAATCCAGCCCAACTGACTATGCAGAAAAACCTTTGCTTCCCTTCCAGACTGGCTCCTTCCTCACATCCCCCATTGGCGAACGTTTCTCTTCATTTCCACGCTTAGAAGATTCCGTTCACGATCTTGCTGCCGATGGTAGCGCCCGCACCAAACACAGCCGCGTTACCCAACTTCTTGCCAAACTTCTTGCCGCCCTCCTCGAACTTGCTGGGTTCCTTGTTCGGCTCGGCGCCGTTGGATACATCTAGAGGTGCATTGCCGTAGTTGCTGGCGACGGGGGCGGGGGAAGCGGCAGGCACAATAGCCTTGCTCTCCTCGCGGCGCACGTAGCTGGCGGGGAAGATACCCTCCTGACCAGAGCGCTCGTTGCGGCCCTTCCACCACTCATTGTTCATGTATTCGGAAACAACAATCTTGTCATTTGGCAGAAGCGCAAGGTCGCCGGCGTCCTGGGCATTGTACTGGTACATGGCGGTGGCGTGGCAGAGGACGGGGGGCCCGACAGGGGCTGCGGGCGCAGAAGGGTAGGCAGGTGGGGGCGGGTTTGCGACGTTGTCGGAGTAGTATCCGACGTTGTTTGTCTTCTTCTCGGGCATGGGCTCTGGGGTAGGGGAGCTGAGGTTCAGGTTGGACAGCTGAGTGGAGGCAGGCGCCGGGAGGGCACGCGCGGACGAGGCATTGGCGGGGAGTTGGTTGATGATGGTGTCGTACTGCTGCTGGGTGATGACGGCGGCGTCGACGAGGAACTCGAGCTCCTACAGGCAGTTGTCAGCGCGATACTTGAGGTTTCCCGGCGTTCAAAAGGCGCGGGATGTGTACGTACAGTCTTGATGACCCTCAAGGACCGGTTGGTCATGGCAGTGCCGAAGCCGTCGGACATGGTGGCTTTGTTGGTCTGGAAGAGAACAGGTTGCGGGTATAGGTCGAAGAATATGGAGGAGGATGGGGAGAGAAATGGATAGGGAAGCGAGTGACGGTTATGCGACACGCGCTGGATAGGGGCGGTTTGATATATTGGTTGGGTGGAGGGAGGAGTTGAAAGAGTAAACTATCGGGTGTTGGTGGCCGCAGCAACTGCTAAGCAGCCAAGGGAGTTAGTCACCATCTCCGATCTCGTATACATATCAATCTATGCATCTATGTATCTGTCTATGCACTACTGTGCTATACAACTTTGAATTTCTACTGATTCTACATGTTACTCTGGATTATACCGACACTTCACAGACACTATTGAGAGATTCTCGTTTTTTTTTTTTGTTTTGATTGTTCTCAGTTTTAACTTTCAGGGTCTATTGAACTCCACCTACAAAATGGGGCTGTGCTGCTTAGTCATCAGGACCTCCTACACCCACCCCGTCTTCGTGCATTGCCGATACAATCACAGCTATAATCCGCCGTGTCTACATCCTCGATACCAGCTGCTGGAAAACCTCCTGCCTCTTGTTTTCAAAGGCTTGGAACGCACCCTCTACAAACCCAATCGGCACCTGCTCATCGCCATTCACGAATTTAGCCCACGATTGCTCCGTGAAATCCTTCAGAGGCATTCCAAAAGAGGATCCTCCCTTAAGATCCGGCTGATGCTTTTCGTCGTGTAGTTCAGTTTGCACTGCTGGCGGGAAAATTTCCACAACTTTGACATTCCCAGGCCCCCTCTTCATCTGCTCTCGGAGCACGAGAACGAAGTGATGCAAAGCAGCCTTCGTTGCCGAGTAACCAATGACGCGCAGAAGCGGGACCAAAGCAAGCCCAGATGAGGTGTAAATCAGAGCCGTTTCGTTTTCTTGCTTCTGTAGGTGCGGGAGGAAAGCCTTGGTCAGGTGGATATATGCCGTGTAGTTGGTTTGCAATTCCAGTTCGAACAAGGACAGGTCAACCGTCTCTGGGTTTGAAAAGTCAAATCCGCGTTGCATTCCCGAATTGAGCATCACAGCATCCACATCGGGGTGCTTTTTGGTAACGCTGCGTACAAAATCCGGTATCTCTGCGAGCTTCGAGATGTCAAAGACGAAGGAGTCGGCCTTGTCCTGCCCATGCTTCTTCACAAACTCGTCGAGATTCTCTTTCCTCCTTCCGACGACCACTACTGGCTTTCCTTCTTCAATTACCTTCTCCGCATATGCCAGCCCAATACCCGACGTGGCTCCTATGATCAGTACTTTGTTGTATTTGAGAGGCATGATGTTTTGTGAAAGATCCGATAATGCTGTTCAAGTTTGTTGGCCATTGCAGACACGGCTGCAGACTAACTTATATATGAACTGTGGCGGCGTGACGAATACGGGATACGAGCGAAAGCGATCGACTATAATAGACCCTGTCAATTCTTGTGATTCCATCCATTAACAATCCACCTTTTTCTTTCCTAAGTTGTCCATTTAAGTAAAGCACCGGATATGTGCATGCCCCCTAGACCGGACTAGAATGAAAGCCATACTTAATTCCGTCTGAGCGGGACACAAGCTCGATGGCATTGGTCCAGAGTTAGGATTTTGTTATCCAACTACACAAACGTTCGAAATGGTTAGTGTAGAAACTTGTAGTGCAAGAAAAACTCTAGATTGTGACATCAAGAGTTGATTAAATAATCCATCGGCAGTTGCGGACGGTTAGATCCATGATGTAATGAGTTCATACAAAACAGGGGTCACATATCGAATTTTTCAATGATTTTCTTCACAGCTCTAACGTCTCTGCAAAAATTATGATCTCCATATCAAATGCTGGTACGTGGGACTGCCCGTATGTGAGTGCAAAAGCACGATCCGAAAACGGCTTAGCGTAACTAGAGCTACACTTCGGCGCCGTTCCGCCATTGAACACCATGTAGCCTACTCGACGCACCAAAAATGGACCACAACGCTGCTTTATCAATATTAGCCCAAAGAACGTGTGTACAATGTAAAGCAAGCAAGAAGAAATGTAACAAATTGCTACCGAAGTGCAGCCGATGTTTGAGGTGTGTGCTGAACCAATGTTTGACTACATATGTAATCACGCAGATACTGACCCCCTGGGTAGACTCACGTTGGAGTGCTCCTATAGTGAAGGTGCAAAGCCAATCAGAGAAACTGATTCGGTTTCATCAGAGTCCCGGTTTGATGAAGTCTTTCAGCGTCTTCAAAGGCTCGAGGCCCACGTCTTCCCGTCCGGACACGCTAAAGATGGGCCCTTACCGCAGGATGTCCTTTCCAACGGCCACTCCAACAAGCAAGATGATAAGATTATTACCCATGAAAATTGGGCAGTGAATCCAGGCTATGTGAAGCCGTCGCACATGACTCTTGTGCTTTTCGGAACCTTGACGTCGGTATTGGGGGAAAGCAACACCACCATGCAGGCCGTCGTCCAGCAATATTTCAAAACGACTGCCAGATGGCTGCCAATGATATGGCAAGCGAAAATTGAAGAACAAGTTTCTAGATTTCGAGGCCTGGAGTCGACTAGCAAATTCCACCTTCAATGCCTCGCCATGTTTGTGCTCTCTTCACATGTGACTGCACAACAAGGCCAAACTCTCGCTGAACACCCCTGGTATCGAGCCTGCAAGTATTTCTTTGCCCACTTCATCGCCCTAGGAAAACCGTGCGTCGAGTATGTTCAGGCCGGAATGCTCCTTGCGTTGTTTGAGCATGTGCAATGCGTCGAAGACCGAGCGCCGACAACACTAGGCATTTGCATCAGAGTTGCACATGATCTTGGGTGGGACGATGTAGTGGCTACAGGATCAAGTTATAACCCGGGCGAACTGACACCGCAACATGAAGAGATATTCTTGACATGGTGGGGCCTTCAAAGACTGGAGAGGTGCGTGCGTGCATGCACTTTTAGTCGTCTTTGTGCCTAACCTCACGTGTAGATACTTCAATATGCCTCCCACCGGTCGCCTGAAGCCTCTCTTCATGCCTCTGCAACATGATGTAGACAGTATAAACGGCCGCAGGTACCCGGGCCCTCCGATAAGCAAATTCACCACCGTCGACAGCCAACTTCTTGCCGCCTCTATCTCGGAGCTGGAGGCTTCGCAAAAGTTGGGCCAGGTGCAAATGTTTATTCGCAATAACCGATCCGCGCCTTTTTCCGCTATCGTCCAAAGTAGCAACTCTTTACTCAACGAAATTGAAGAGTTCTTGACCATGCTGCGAATACAGCTGCAAAGTGAAGTCTCATGGTCCGGCGTGGCCGTGACATTAGAGTAAGAATCACTAAATGAATGACATGAATCATGCATTGCTGATGGATTTTATATAGTGCGGCGCTTGAACTGCACCTCTTTATGCTCAACAAACAAGAGACTATCGATATGAACATGCTCCGCTCCGCCCATTCAATCTTGACCCAGATCAACGACGTGTTTTTGCATTGTCGAGTCGTCAACGGCTTCACTGAAAACTACCTGGAAGGCATCCAACCAACATGGTTCTCAATAGCATACCACGCGCTAGTTGGCTACGCCACCATACAAACACTCGACGTACAATCCATCCTCCCAGCACTTGATCTCGAAGTAGGTCTTGACAATTTGACAATGTTATCCCAACGCTACAAACTCCCAGGTAAACCCCTCACAGCCTCACCCTCCACCACCACCACATCACTAACCCTCACACCACCCAGCAACATACCTAGCCAGCTTCTCCGCTTCCTCTACGCCACCCGGCTCCACGCTTCCTCCAATGTCACCGGTTTAATCTCCGGAAACATTTCATTCAAAAACGGGCCAGGGTAATCCGCATCCCCCTCCTCAATCCACAGCGCATTACTCGCCATCAGCTTCTTCACAAACGTCATCCCCTGCTCCCCACCACCAAACGCCGCCGCAAGCCCCTCAAACGCCGGCATATCCGTCATCTCCCCCTTCCTCAACGTCTCCACCGAATCATACGATACCGCAAACTTGACCCCCAACCCCTTCTCCGCCGCAGCAACGACCTTGCCATAACTCGGCGTATCCCCCCGAATATAATAATACCGCTCCCACGTGTCGCTGGTCCCCACGAGCGCGGCAACGTACTTTCCAATATCGAACGTCCACGTCATGGGCACGGGGGTCTCGCCTGTGCCGGGAAGCGCCGCAAAGTGGTTGACGAGATCAACGATGATGCCTGACTGTTTGACGTACGACGGGAGATCCTTGACATAATAATCGAGGAAGATGCCGGGACGGATGACGCTCCATTCTAGCTTCGTGGCTTCGAGTTTGGCAATCACGTTGAGCATGTTGGCGGCGATGGGGTTGACGGCCGCGTGTCTGTTAAACAAAAAAATAAATAACCCCTCCCAGTTAAGAACCAATCCACTTTTCATGTAGGAGGAAGCAGGGATGGAAAAGGTAACACGCAAAAGACGTACTTCTCAGTAAACGGCACCAGCGAAAACAAATTCGGAATGAACCTCTTCGTCGTCTTGGACTGCTCGGCAGCTTCCACCAAATTCAACTCGTTCGACGGCGCGCTGCTGATCCCGAAGGTCGCAATCACGGTATCGATCTTGTAACTCTCCAAGAGTTCGACGAGAGTAGTAACGCTCGTGTAATCAGCAGCGAGGATCTTGGCTCCGGTTGCGTTCTCGAAATCGGGGTTGGTCTATTTTTTTTTCCGATGCGCGCGTGTGAGTGAAGATCCTTTCAAACGAGAAGAGAAGAAGAAGAAAAAAAATACATACACCCCTCCCCAAAACAAAAACCTCAAACTTCTTCCCTCCTTGCACTTTCTCCCTCAACAACGCTTCGACAATCGGACGTCCCAAGGCTCCCGTTCCGCCTGCGACTGCGATGATGTGCGACATTGTTCACGTATTTGATATGTTAACCCAAACTCTTCAAAAAAAACAATCCTCAATAAAAAAAGTCTTGTCACTCAAAAACAAATCAATAAAACAAGTTATCTCGCTCTAACAACAACAATGCGCCCTCCCACCGTCTCCTTATATACATACATACACACTGCCTTTCCTCCCCCATCCCATCCCTCACACCACCACCACCACATGTAATAACAAATCAACCCTCTCATAATCTCACTCCCTTATTACCAATTCACTGCCTCTGTTTTTATACCAGTTGAGCTTACATGTCTTACGAAAGCTATGGTGTAGCTTGGAAGGAGGCGCGGGGGTGGCGGCCGCTGGGCGGCCGCCTGAAGGTTGAGCTTATGTCAACTGTAAGGAAAGGGCGGGAGGGGGTCATCGGTGGTGCACGTGATGTGACGGACGAAAAACGTACATATGTAGACTGCGCGCGCGCGCGCGGGGTTGGGTTATGTATTTTGAGAGAAGAGTATGGGGGGGCTTTTTTTTAAGATGAGAGGGGTTTTTGGATTGGTTTGTTTGTTTGTTTGGGGTTAGGGAAGATGGGGATGTTTATTAACATTGTTTGTGATGCAGGGGGTTTGGATTTGCAACGAGTCCTACTTACATGTGTAATCGACGCTCGGTCATTTTTTTTGGATTGTATATATTTGGTGTTGCTTTGTCGTTGCTGTGTTTAAAAAGGTGGAATTGGATGAGTGGGATGGAGAGGCAGTGTTGAGTGTCACGTGAGAATGGCACTTTGCTGACTATGTACATACATCTATCTTTGAATGCACGGAGTTAAGATCGCACTTTAATATGTAGTCGCACACGACGGTTCAACCGCCGCGCGGTGAGCATGAAAGGTGTATGGTACCTAAAGCTGAAGAATTGCACACGCAAGGAACGAATCAGGCGCGCCGCCGCGCGCCTGATGTACACGCTGGGTAGCCTGGCGTCATGCAGAAGGCCATTGTTTTTTATACTATGTAGCATGCTGAAAGCGAAGACCCACTTGTACTTACTGTCCGCCAGATGGCGCCTCAATCATTGAAGATTGGCTTGTCCTCGACGAGTTGCTCTCCGTTCCAAAGCGGTCCTCCGGGATAAGTGAAATTCCTGTCTACTTTTTTCAAGTTTTACATGTCGAAAGTGGTCACCATTCCTGATCCAACGTTAGAATCTGCTTGAATTATAAGACGTCAAAAACATTGCGAGCGAACAACCTACCCGGCTGTTCCCACTGAAAGATCTCAGGGATCTTGACTCCTTTCGGCAACACAGCCTTGCTTTCGCTCTCCACCGCCAGCTGCACACAGCTCGGATACATCTGCGCGCTGTCGAACGGCGGCGTTCGCCACTCGTTCCAACCGTCCGACCACACGATATCGACACGCATGAGATACTGGCCCGGCGGCGTCTGTTCCGGGATCCGAAAGACGAAGCGCGGTGGCTGCTTTTGGAAATTGTACGCAAGCCAGTTTACGGGTTTGGTTGGGTCGGCCGTGGGTGACGGCTCCAGACCCAGCGTGTAGATCTTGACCCACTCGCCGGAGCCGTCGTATGTGCTGACATCCTGGCCGGCGGGCACGGGCGAGAGATGGATCAAAAGTGGTCCCCAATGATTGATATCCTGTAATGGCAACATGCCTCGTTCAGCACAGTCCTTACATCCTCCCCTCACTCTCACCCGCGCTGCAACACTCAGACTTGCTCACGTACCTGGACGTATGGCTTCTTCTCACACGTCCCTCTCCCTTCTGGACACCCGTAGAACAACTCGGGGCGCCAATACGCAGGCTCGTTCCGCACATGCGCGACCTCGACCGTGTCACCCGCTTTGACGCTCAGCGTCTCGGTCGCACCCGCGTGCGCCATATTATCGCGGCCGCAGCGAACTGAGTTGGGTGTGTCAGTCGAGTACGTCGGGTAGTTGTACATACGGATGTTCTGAAAGGGGTCGGTTTGCTCGGGCGTGGACGGCTCGGTGAAGGGCTCGGTTTTGTTGCGGATGTAGCGGAACGGGGCGTGCCATTGATTGTTGGTCGCGATGCGTACGAAGGTGACTGTGGAAGTTGTTAGAAAGGTATCTCAGAGGGCGGGTATTTGGGGTACGCACAGTGTGCTTGCGCCAGTGAGGCCGCTGCTAGAAGCAACGCGACAAGGCGTGATGGCATTGTCCTGACCGCCATACTCTCCTTTCTTTTCCAAAGCTAAAACCAAATAGATAGCGTAAACAAAGCACTTTCCCATCATTCTCCTTCGTCTTTATATACTTCCACCTTGGAGCCGCGGCGCACCGCACCACAAGCACGAGGCTTCTCGTCCTTGTTCACTCTATGCACCTCCATCTATCCCGCCCCGCAAATAGCAAACTCCTTCATCAATTCCAGCACCCATCTGCTCCGTCCCATTTTCCTATTACGCACTCGTACATGCCCATCGGCACTGTGAATGGTCGTGTTTTCGCACGTAAAAGGTAGGGTCGTAGGGTTATTTAGCCTGATAAAGGCACTCACGTGCTGCGTGCGGGATTCAATCAATTGCTCGATAACTATTTGTTTTTAGGAATGGAGAATCGTGTGGTGCGTGGTGAGTTTCCCGTTTAGGACTACTCTTCTTCCGCATTGTGGCAGTTGCTGAGCGTAGCGTCATATGGTGCCTTTGTATGGTGCGCTGGGTCTTTGGAGTAGGTCCTATGCATCAAATGAAATGCGGCTTAGGTGAATCAGGCTGCAATTACTGGTGAAGAAGAGGTCCAGGGTAGTTGGAAATACTCAAGAGGTCGAGGCGGCGGACTTTGGATAGGCGTTGCGTCTGTGTTGCTCCTCTATCGACGTTGTTTGAAGAGTAGTGTTGGGTGCCGTTCGAATAGACAGCGGCCGCCAGAACCCGCTCTCTCGCTTAGTATTCCTATCCGGGGAGCTCCACGCGATCCCGCATCGGACATCCCTGCTCCTCCAACCACAACGGTCAAATGTTGTAACTGTTACACGCACAACAGTAGTTATCGTTTTCGACGGAGTCATTCCTAGAGACATCAAATACACTCCACTCACCTAGCTTGACCTCACGTAACCCCACATCAAAGGTATTATCGCCGTTCAAGTCCCTCTAAACCTACACTTGGTAATCAATTACTGACATCACTGCATTTATAGGCACAATTATGTCCGCTCCAGCAGGGAGTAGCAAGGCGGCAGCCACAAAAGGAAAGGAGCCAGCGCCTGAATCTTCACACGAGCAACCGAGCATACCTTCTGTTATGGACGATACACTCATAGTCAGAGAAACCAGCATCAAGAGGAAGAAAATAAGGGATCCTAAAGAGGTATCATGGCAGGCAGACACGTACGTCTTGACCGCATCCTCCCAACCCTTCCTCGCGAACGCTCGCCCATCCCAACCAACGCAATCATCACGGTTACTTAAGCTACCTACGGAGCTGCAGCACGGCATTTTTTGCCATCTCGGCAAACAGGATAGGTTCCAGTTAACGAAGACCTGCGTGCTTTTGCATGACACGGTGTGTCCGCTTATGATGCGAGAGATCCATCTGGATTGCACTACCCCACGGCACAAACGGGTAGTTGATGCGCTCAGGTCCAGGTTCTCGACCTCCAAGGACATGGGGCACATGGTCCAGCGCATGTTCGTTCAAAATAGCGGGGTACAGAGTGATTCATGGGCTAATCTTCTGTCATATACATCCAACCTTGATGATCTATATGTCGACTTCACTATCTATGAGAAGGACGGAGTTATCGATACGCTTGACGCTACACGCATTAGCGAGCTGCTGCATCCGGTGCGAAACTCGCTCACTGACTTCGAGGTCGACTATCGTGGGGATTATGAGCCAGGCTTTACACAAAGTGCTACGGATCTACGAATGTGTGTGCGCGGCTGGTGCAACTTTAAGGACATGCCTGCCCTCCGATATCTTGACATAAGTTTATTTCTCCTCCTAGGCACAAATCCAGCGACTGCGCCCGAGCTGGGTGACGTACTCCCTCCAACGTTGGTGCGGCTCAGAATCGACTACCGCCACTACCGGAAGAATGACACCGACGGGTGGAGCTTGCGCAAGAGGGAAGACGTAGTGTCTCGCTTCATCGCCAACGAGAACTGGAGGCGATACACGCCAAACCTTGACGTGTTCTTCTGCGAATCATTAATTGGTAAAGTATATTGGCAGGCAAGGGACCTGCTGGCAAGGCGGGAATCTCGGCTCGTTCGTGCGAATGGGTTGCGGAGTGGGTCGGGCTCTGCCAGATCATTGCTAAAACGTCTCCGACTGGACCTTAGTGAACCAGATATTGATGCTGCCGTTAATGACAACCCCGAAGAAGACGACATGGCTTATTTAGACAGACTAATTGAAGCACGATTCAGCACTAATCCGAATAAATGGCTATTAGCTAAGAACCATGGGAACTTGTCAGCACATCCCTAGACGCATAACTCGGAATCGACCATACGTGCGCCATTCTCTTCACCAAATATGTCCAATGTGTGGCGTCCCGGGATGATTTTCTTTTACTTTTAAAAGGGCGTTCTATCAAATAAATCTCGACAATATACGATACATCCTCAAAGATATGATTTCTTCAAGTGATCATACATTTTCGAAGTCGTCCACGGAAGAGAACTCTCCTCAGCTTCTAACGGTGACTGCAATCAAGGAGCGCTTCCTCAGCTCAGAAATAGTGATGCCCACCAGCTTTCTTCAAAATTTGTTTCTAATGTCTTGATGAAATTGAAAAAAGATAGAATTTGTTGCTATCAGGTGCAGGTGTGTCTTGGATTTTTCCCAATATTGACCAACCTGCTCCATTTTCATCTACAAGTCAGCTCTCTATCAGCAACAGGCATAAACAGCACATATCACGGCATAAAACAGACAATGGTTTTTGTAAGTAAACTAATCATAGACGCGTCCACTGGCAGGAGGCGCGCGTTAGCGAAAAAGTATCGGAAATACTTGGGTCGTTTATGAATGTCGCTACTCCTGTCTTGAGCAGAGCTTTGACGACATATACGATGGAATATTGCGTGAAATTCAACGAGGGGATTGGCTTTTTTGGGCAAAATATTTGGAGGGGGAGGGAAGGTGGCGTTTTGGTGGGCGTGTGGAGGAGGCAGTGAGTGTGGACATGAGAAGGCTGGGGCTTCGGTGTATGGCCGTGATAAAGGCTCACATGCATCCGGAGCAATATCGGGGTATTTTGGATACCTTTTGCGATCATGATTATTGGGCAACAGTTATAAAAGATCCTAGCAAATGGCAGTGGATAGAATCCTGGAAGCGAAGGGACCAGGCTGAGGTCGAAAACGCGTGCGCCTTGACCGCCTGCTCCAAGTCTTTCATCACGAATCCCCGCCCACTACAGCCGCAATCCTCGCCGTTACTCAAGTTACCCGTGGAGCTCCATCTCGAAATCTTCAACTATCTTGACAGATTATCTTTGCTCCAATTGACACAAACCTGTGTGGTCTTGCACGATTCCGTGATCCCATTCTTTCTAGAGCATATCGTGTTAGATTGGCACTCCATGTGGAATGCACTTAGAGCTAATAAAACGCTCCTAGAGATACTGAGATATTCTAAGGAGGCGGCGGACGAGGTTCGGCACTTGGAAGTCTATGACCAATGGGGCACGTATACTCTATTGATTCCAATTCTGCCACATACCCCCAAGCTCGAGTCTTTGGTCTCAAGATACGTATTAATAGAGAGGGATGGAATCATCGACGCGATTGACCTCGTCAGCATTGGCAGACTCCTCTCTCCCGTGCAAAACACGCTCACCCGCCTTGTGCTCAGCTACGCTATTGCTTCACTTAGTTTGGCAGAGGCCACTGATGACTCATTGGTTTGGGAGACGCCATCTGGTGTGTTCCGTTGGTGTTCCTTAGTTGAGATGACCGCGCTCAAATATCTCGAGGCCCCTTTTCTTTTGCTCTTTGGCCCATTCCCGGAGCGGCGAGTGCCCAGCCTCGGTGAAGTTTCCCCCCCAAACCTTGTAAATCTCAAGATTGCCACGGATTTATTAGATTTAGAAGATAAAAATGAATGGACCGATCGCGGAAGAGAAAAGGCATTAGAGGCCTTCCTTCAGGATGCCGACTGGGAGATGTTTACGCCGGATCTCCAAGTGTTTATTTATTATAGGTTTAGAAAGACCTTGGATGACGAGCGAGTATGGCACGAGAAGGAGATGTATTTGGTGGAGTTTACACGGGATAATAGCTTGTCGTGGGGAGTGGAAGACAGCGAGGTGGAAGCAAAAGCCAAAGAAAGGGTGGAGGAGTTGGTGTTCAAAGAGCGATTGAAGGATCCAGAGTTGAAAAAGAAACTCATTGAAACTTATACTATCATTCTGCGCCGCACCTTCCATCAAATGCACCAAGTAAATTCTGGTCTCAGCGCGTAGGTCCAAACGACGGGCACGAAAATTCGAGGGATTTAACACTAAGAATTGTTCTTTAGCCAAAGGAGCCGAGCACGCGAGCTTTGTCTGCTTTATCAGTGCCTCAAAAAAAAAAAAAAAAAAAAAAAAAAAAGGCTGGCCAGGTGCATGTAATAAGAAAGGGGACAATCTAAAAAAGTAATTAGATGTCTAAATTAGTATACCTATGTTAAAGTTAGTACACATATGTTAAACTTTACTAAAAAGTAGTACACACAAGGGTGTTTAATAATAAGGGGGTCCAATAGAAGTGCACGGAGTACTATTAGGGTATATGTATTATGATGTAATACTATCCTTTTTACCTTTTTACTAAATATACCTAGGGTTAAGGGGTGGATAGCTTTCTTTGAAAAGGATAAATAATATTTGGTATTTCTAGTTCGTATCTTGAGCAAATCAACAACGATGAGATTTCTACATGTCTCAAAGGACGTTCTTCGTTAGATCCGACTGTTCCTTGAAATTCTCAAACACCCACGCCCCCGTCTTCTCGATCCCGGGGTAGATGGGGGCGGCCCCTCGCATTCTCTTGAGTAACCAAAACTGTGGCTTAGTACTGTAGTGGTGTGCCCAATGTGGAGATGAACACCGCCCCAATTGTAGAGCACTAATCCTAAAAAAAGGACCTGGGCTGACACGGGAGATGAAAATCCTCCGAAATATGGAGGTAGGACTTGCGTCCATGGTAGATCATCATATCATGTTAGTCGAGGTGGTACGAAATTAGGCTGACAAGAGTATATAAATGTCGTTCATTGCACACATTTTCAAGGACATCAGGCAGAGTTACCAACTCATCGCTACAAGCAATCCTACGTTTCTCCTTGGACTTTCCTTTACATTTTCTACTCCAAATTCACGTCTCTCGTTCATGAGCATGGCTCGTTACTTTGTCTTGGCTCTGCTAGCCACAACACATTTCCTCGTCTCTGCAGCTCCTGCTCCCGTCCCGAATCCAGATTCCATCGATGACTTATTGAAGTACGGATTGCCGAAGGGTACTGATCTTGCTAAACTTGGTGGACGATCTATTAGCGAACGGTCAGCCGAGCTGCAGCGCCGGGGCCGTAATCAGAACTCTCTTTTCGGTGCTCTTCCAGGATGTGGTGATGAGGACGACCCGAGCTATGCTAGTGGTCCCAGCAAGTATAAAGATGGTGAGGGTACTGAAGTAAAGTCTGGTCTATGCGATAATGGAAAATACATTGGCGGATGGCACTGCTGGTACGTAACATACTCTAATGTCGGGCTAAGATAACGTATTGGACTGACTTGAAGGAAATTTAGGACCGACATGTTTTTTACCCATGTCCAAATTGAATACGATGAGTGGACCAACACCGGTGGAGTGATCGATTGTTCAACTACAAGCTCTTGCTCGTTGCAGGGTGTTTCTCTGAATCAGTCGTGCACGGCGAATGCACAAAGCTGGGATAATGCCATTCAGGGAGGCGTAGAAGGCAAAGTCGACTTTGAAAAATCGACAAAGTGGGGCCTTGGGGGAAAGTTGATGTACCAACATAACTTCGGTGGAAGTCAAACCTTCCTAACATGTAACTCGGTCGCTGACCAAGGGTAAGTTGCACTTATAAAACCACATACTTGGTTTTGGTTGCTAATCCACTGCCCAGGAGTTGCTCGTGGGATGACAAGGGTTGCCACGCTATCTGGAAGGGAAAGCGCAACAGGCGCGTATTTGGATACGTTCGCCGCTCATGCGATAAAGGGCGTAGTGGCACCAATATGAGCGAGAAACGAGCAGATGGTTACTACACTGTTGGGATGCTGGACTTTGATATCGTGCTCCCGGATAATCAGGCTATTGGATGCGCGGCGCGCTGCAACGATGTTAAATATCCTGACCCCAGGCCAGGAGGCCCGCCCCAGAAGGTTCCCTTTCCAGGAAACTGATCCTAAAAGATAGGATTAGAATTCCTTTATATGGGAAGTGAACCACTAAACCACCTATAACGGTGAAGGTGGGCCCCTTGTTTCGCGATTCTCTTTGGTATATAGAGCTGCAATTTTACATCTTCTAAGCAAAACATGTTGCAAAAATCATCGTGGTGGGTGTGTAGCCGATTTTCAATTGAAATCCGTTGCCACGTCGCCGCAAGCACCATATATGTCAAGTTACCAAAGTAGGACAAAACAGCGGATCTCCCAAACACTTGACGACCACCAACACCACCTTCCTCCCCGCTAAGAAAAAGGAAACCTCCTCCCCTCCCAATCACGGCACAAAAACATCAAAATCCATCACGGGCGCACCCCCCTGTCTCACCCCACCACCCGGCACATACACCCTCCCCTCGACCCCCACCGCAAATGTTCCATGCCTAGGAACCCTCATCCCCCCCTCAACCTTCTCCCAACTCTCCCCCTCGACATCAAAAACCTCAACCTGGTCAAAAACTCCACTCTCACTCCCGCGATTCCCCTCCCCTCCAAACGTATACACTTTCTTCCCCACGACCCCCGCCGCGACTCCCCCCCTCGCCGTCGGCATCCGGGCCTCGCTAACCCTCCACCCCTTCTCCAAATCCTCGAAATCAAGCACGAAGACTGTATCTTTCACATTCTCCTGGCCGAAGGCGCGCCCGCCTAGGATGTAGAATTTCGACCCGATGACGGCGGATGCCGCGTGATCTCTCTCCTCCGGCAAGGTCCTTGCTAAGGGCGGGAGGTCGATCCAAGCCTGCGAAGAAGTGTTGAACGCGGAGACGATCTTCGAGGAGTTTTGTGTAGGAGGGGTGAAGGCGAGCGCGGTCAGACCGCCCGCGAGGTAGATGATGGAGTTGTAAGTCCCGACTGCGGCGCTGCCTCGTGGGGTTGGGAATGGAGAGGAAGAAGAGTTCAAGGTTTCCCAGACGTCCGACTCAGGCGCATACACATACACATCCTTCACACCCCTCCACACCCTCCCTTCTCCACCATCCCCGTCCTCTGCCAACCCGCCCACAACCCACACCTTCCCCCCCACAACCGCCGCATTAATATGATTCAGCGCGCGCGGGATCCGCGCCAATGTCGCCGGCTCCGTCCACGTCTGTGTCTCTAAATTGTACGCTTGGAGAATCGAGGCTGTGTCGACGGGGGGCACGAGCGTGGTGTCGTTTGTAGGGATTATGCCGCCGAGGATGTAGAGGGTGGAGGAGGGGGCGTGGTAGACGGTTGTGTGTTCTTGGCGCGGAAGGGAGGGGATGGGGGGAAGGGTGTGCCAGTGGGTTGTGTTGGTGGTGGTGGTGGGGAGGGAGGTTGTTGGGGGGAGGAGGAGGGAGAGGAGAGGGAAGAGGAGGAGGGTGGTGAGTGGGGGGTTGGTGGTGAGGTGCATAATTTTTTTTGTGTTTTTGTGTATTTTGCCGGGTTAGGAGGTAGTAAGGAAGAGGAAGTGTAAATGTCGTTGAATTGAAATTCAAATGTACTTTACGTTGTTGAAAGGGAACCCTCTATATATATGCACATATATTAAAAATTAATTTAACTTACCCATGTACCCAAATACCTAAGTACCCTAAAATCTCGACCCCTTCCATCCCATCCCCAGTTCGTCTAACTAACAAGTCAACCTCCCTCTTCGCACCATCGAACATCAATTCTCGGCAAATCACACACGTCATTCAATTCTCCAAGCCAGACAAGACAGGCCGCGCGTACGTCAACTCTACGCGTTTCTCACTCGATTCGTACAACGCAGGAACCATATTCTACAATAAGGAAATGAAGTCTTGGTCGCTTACTTTTTGACGCGGTTTCTAGCATTGATCGTTTTTTGGGGGGGCTGTAAGCTCTTGGCCCTTATGAGATACAAAAGAGAACGTGTGCGAAGTAAGCGCCAAGCCTACCTACAACCAAAGTACCTACCTACCCTACCTACCCTACCCTATCCTCCGGACATAACAAACAAAATACCAGCTACATATCCGCTTCAAATGTTTCCTATTTTATCTATCAATCTTTCTTTTTTATTACGCAAGCAAGACCCTTTTTTTAGGCTTGTTCTGACTAAACATCCTGTCTCCCCTGCCCCCCCACTTCCTCCCACCTACGCGTACCCCTATGTAGTTAATCCCCCACCCGGGGCCACATCAATCTGCTTAGGCATCAATTGCTTACCTACCTAGTTACCTGCAGACTGTCACTGCACACACTTTCCGTAGTACCTACTAACTCCCGAACCCCATGCAACTATACCTACCTACCTACCTACATACCTACCTACATACCTACCTCTCTCTACCTGTAAGTCAATCATAACTATCCAAGTAAGGCAACTACCAATCCACCCATTCGCCCCACCAACATATCCAACTCTACGCGCGCGCGCACGTATCCCTCCTTCCCTTCCTTCAACCTAACATAATCCTACTTCACACAGCATACAAAAACAAAACAAAACCTCCGAGGCTAATGTCGGATCCGATGGTTACACATCCGATGGATGGATAACCATTTTTAGTTCGGAATGTACGATGTTTCATAATTATCCGATTAACAAAGCAAAGAAAAGAAGGGAAAGAAGAAGAAAAAAAAATGGATGGATTGGAGAATTTAATTTAATGTACGAAGAAGTTATGTACGCAACGAGTGAGTAACGGAGTACAATTTTTTCTCCGAGAGGCAAGCCCGAACCGAACGGAACCGACCGAACGGAGATGACATGAAAAACGATTAATGATCCCCATTAATTGATTGATTGATTGTTATTTTGTACAAAAAACTACAAAGTTTATGTTTCGACTTCCACGTTACCATTTCTTTTTTTTTTTTGTAAAAAAAAACCAAGAATTATGTCCTCCAAAGATAAATAAAGGATGAGATTTCACACGTGTTTTGCCCGTTTCATCTACTTTCTTTTTTTTTTTGGTTTCTTTATTTTGTGATTGATTGATTGATTATGTATTACAACCTGCCTTCCCTCCTGCCTGTTTGCCTTGATAAGCTACTGACTTGTCCTTGTTCCCTTGTTCCCATTCCTTTTTCTTTCCCTGTCCTTTCATTCCCTTCCCTTCGACCAAAGATATACGAAGAAGATAAAAAAAAAGAAAGAGGACAATCAAAGAAAATAGAGGGGATTACCTAGATACTAAAAGCATAAACTCTGAAGAAGAAGAAGAAGAAGAAGCCCGTAGATATCCTTCCCAAGAACCAAAAAAAAACCCAAACAATGCCATCCCACCCATAACAAAACACTCAAACCCCTCAAGATTTTCACTTCCCCTACAAAAGCTCATCAGCCTCAATGTCCTCCCCAACCGGCGCCTTCCCCTTGGCCTTGAGCTCCCGCAACGGCGACTGCGGTAAATAAACCCCACCCCCATCCGGCGTGGTTTTCTTCTCTTTCCAAATCTCTGGCAACTCCTCCCTCAGCTCTCTCACAAACTTCTTTTTGCGCCACAGGAAGCGGTAGTACTCGGTGAGGGTCGGGAACCGCTCCTCGCTCCAGCCGTCCCAGCCGGCGGCGGCGATGATCTCGTCGAGTATGGGCCACATGGCGCAGTCGCCGAACGAGAAGCGGCGGCCGCCAATGTACGGACCAGGGGTGAGGGCGACGCGTTCTTCGAGTGTCTCGAGGAGGGAGGCGAAGTCGGCGGCGTAGGTCGGAACAGCGCGGTGGACCCAGAATTTGAGAAGCGTGGTGGTGAGAATGACGATTTCGGAGGCGGCGGCCATGCTGGGGTTGGACCGCGCGTCAGTGTCAAGAGGGTAGTAGCGGTCGAGGTAGACGAGGATGGGTGCGTAGATGGAGATTTCGGTGTGGTTGAGATCGTTGTCGCGGATGTGGACCTGACGCTCGTTCTCGAAGGCGAGAGGCATGTCGGGCAGTTCGCAGATCGTGTAGGATACCTTGGCTTCGGAGAAGTAGAAGCGGATGATATCGCTTTCTACGGTGTGCTGCGTCGGGAAGAGGATGGGGATGTCTCTAGGTGGCGGAGCGTGTAGGTGGAGTACGTCGGAGCCATCGCCGTACCATTTGTCCCAGTCGAAATCGGAGTCGTGATTCTCGCGACCAAAGGCATGAATGAGCTGCGACGTCTCTTCTTCGTCGTTATTGATCACGTCCTGAGCTTCGCGTTGGTCTTTGGATGTTGCGCCCTGGCCCCAGATCACGCTGCTCTGCGCGTCGATAAAAGTGCCAATGTGGCGGAAGGTGAGGGATATGCGGATCCCAGAGTGCGACGTCTCGGCCGGGCTGCGTTCGGAGAGAAGGCGTTTGTCCGGCATGATGCCGTGGACCCATTTCTCGTTGGATTGCATACCGAGAACGAACATGGAATTGTGCGGCATGGCGACGCGTTGGGTTTCGCGCTGGTCCGTTGCCTCGGACATAGTAGCAGTGTTAGTGGCCGAGGGCTCTTCGTCTTTAGAGTTGGTCTTCGCAGACTTCTTCGTTCGCAGCCGCATGGTACGTTGGGCACCGAAGCTCACGTTGACTATAGACGATCCTTTGACTATATCAAGTGTCTTGTCTGAATGCTCCGAAATGAAATCCTCTCCGGAGCGGTACAGCTGGATGAGAACATGATTCAGAGGGTGGCCGACGAGCTTCTCTGCTTGTTGCCGTATGGTGCGCACCTTGGGCGAAAAATGAAGTAGTGGTAGCGTCTGGTCGGCTGGATGTCGATACACAGGCATGGATCCATCGGCGCCAAACTCGCCTTGACAACAAACCAGTCGCGGAACCTCGCCGGTCTGGTGCATCATCTTCTGCCACCGTACTTCGTTATAAAGCTGGGTAAAGATCAAATCCTTTAGGGGCTTCGAACGGTCCGAGGGATGGTAGAGGTCGGGCGGCAGGAAGTCGTAGATGATACGCGAGTCGCCTTCACATATCCTATCCCCTGGGCCCAGAGTCGGGAGCGTCGCAAGGGACGGTATTTTGGAGCTTCTAGCCGATTTCATCTTTTCAACCTTCCCAGCACTTTGGGCAGAAGCAGCTCTCGATAAAGCATCGACAGGATTTGTAGGTGAGGGCGACGACGGTGTGGGTTGTTCCTTTGGTTCGGATCTTGATGATCTAGACAAAGCCATTCGCATGCGCGACGTAGAAGATTTTTCCTTGTTTTCGCCCCGTAGAACGGAAAGCACAGGCTGCGATGCAGATGACTTGAGCGAACGATCCGCTTTGGTGGGGGTGTCGCGCAGCTTGTCGATACTGCCTGATTTTGAAATAGAACTGGGACGTAACCTATCTATCGACGATGCCTCTTTGGGCGATTTTATAGGGGTTTCTGGTGTCTTTTCAATTGTGGAGTGTCGCGGGCTATTACTATGTTCACTTTTAACGTCGCTCGCTTTTTTGCTGGAGCTCGGCTTAGATTTCTTGTCGTCTTCCTTTTTGGATTTGTCGGTGCGCGAGCGCATGCGAATCTTGGTCTTTACAAGACTATTTCTAGCAGCAGCGGACTTGTTCTGGTCGGCGCCAGGCACCTTTGCGCCTTGCACAAGCTTCTCGGCAAAACGTTCATCTTCGTCTTCGCCGTTGTTGTTGGCGTTGGGTTGCAGCCTACTGTCGGCTGTGGCACCACCTTCAGTAGCCGAGCTGGGCGATGTTGGTTTGAGCCGACGCCCGTTTAAAGTGGTGTCTTGGAATGAGGGGTGCGGCGCATTGCGTGCAGAATCTGATATGCGCATCCTGTCTACCAAGCCCTGCAATTTTTGCTCGTCCCGAGAAATTGAATTTCCGAATTCTTCTTCTTCTTCTTCCCCTTCGTAAAATTCCTCCTCCTCCTCTTCTCCTTTATCTTCCTTTGGATTCAGAACCTCATCGCTGCTGATAACATTTGCATCGAAGAATTCCACCATGCGGCGCAGAGCAAAACGGTGCCGCGACTGCTTTCGATAACCCAAACAATCCTGGACCACGTTGATCCTGATGCCATGCCGCGCGGCGTCGACGACTGTAGCAAGGACAGAGACATTTGAGATGCAGCCGCATATGTACAGTTCTGTAACGAGTCGAGCGCGCAGAACCAACAACAGCGATGTTCCTTGAAAAGCCGAATAATGGGTGGTGGCCACGACGGTGTCCGTCTTCTCAATATCTGACTTGACTTGGGCTGCCCAATCGGCGCCGGGTGAGTTGGGGAGGCAGGTCGGACCGGAAGAAGCCGCTTGGCTCAGGAACAACTCCTCGTCTTGATCGGAAGGGTGGGCGGCTACAGCGCCAGCTTCAGTGGTGGTAACGTCTGTTTGGAGTTCGTCGCGCTGCTGTGCGGTGCGCCTCCTCACTCTTTTGAGAAGGTCGAGTGCCCGATTTTTGTGTTTTGCCGATTTTGACTGGATTGGCAAGGGTAGATCCTTCGGAAGATCGTCGTCTTCGTCCGTGCTGCTGTCGCCCCCATCTATCAACCCTTCCACCATCAAGGCCTCGGCCTCCCCCGCAGTAGAGTCCTGAAGGCGATTTGCTTCGTAGAGGGTCCTGACCCAGATGACATTGGGATGCTGTTCGCGGAATGCTGGAACGAGGGTGCGGATGCGCTCTAGGAACCCATTTCGGAGGTTGACGGGTAGTTTTCCATCGGGTTGTATAAAATCGTTTTGGAGTCCAAGGATGAGGAGGGCCTTGTGGGTTTGGAATTGGGGTTGGTTTTGGGCAACCAGTTCCAATAGCGACAACATTTTTTCTCCTTTTTTCCGTATTCCGAAAGAGTGGATTAAGGGCAAGAAAAAATGTCGCCTAAAAAAATGGAAAATAAAATCCAAAATTCGTCAAAGGTTCCTGTTCTCACGGAGAAGGAATAGTTGGAAGAAAGAACAAATAACAATTTTTTGGCGTCAAACGTTCTGGGTGCGAAACGAAGGACCGGGTAGGAGCAGGGGCATGCGCACAATTAGAGCAGAAATTGGATGAATGCGCCGAGAGAACATGGAAGGGCGGTGAGACGGGGTGGGCGGACGAACACCTGGAGCAGCGAGATGGTGGCGCGGACGACGAGGGGAATAAATCAACATGAAGGCTTCTGAGAAGGATCGGGGCGGAGGACAGAAGTTGGGATGTTTGAGTGGGTGACGGACGGAGAAGAAGACGGGGGGCAGAATTGGAGATATGGAGATGGATTTGGGGGGTTTGGAGATGGGGTAGAGTGGGATTAGGATTGGGGTGCATTACATGGCTGCAATGCTGTGCATGACTAGCTGCTTCATGACCAGATTTGACGAAGATTTGAGGTAATGAGCATGAAGATCGGAGACGAGAGATAGGTAGAGGCGTCGAGGAGAGGGTCGTAGATGGGGGTGGTTGCAGATGTCACTCTTCAGGGACAGGCGAGGTCAGGAAGGGTCAGGTCAGGTCAGGGTTGTGGAGGTAGTGTGGGAACTGGGAAGGGAAGGGAAGCGGCTGCCGGTCGGGGAAGGAACGCTTCGGCTAGCTCTTTTAGCGGTTCGGCCCTATTCTTCCTTCTTCAGACGACATGCCATGCCCTCCCTCACCCAACCCAACTACACGTCTACATATATATCCAACTGGCACCTCTCGATAATTAATCATCAGCTCTTGGGGCAGAACCGCGTCTTACAAATGCAGTAGTAATGATCAGATCATCACCAATATCAGCCTACAGGTCCCTGCCTCCCGTTCCGATACAATGGCACCGCCAATGCCATGCACACACCACACATACATATATGTACGTACGCACATACAAGTTAACCAACGATCAAGGCCAAAAATCACTATACCCGGGTTTTTCCATGACTTGCATCAGCAACCAGTCACGCTGCTGTCCCAATTGCGAATCACATCCGTCCTCCGCCAGGTCCAATATGCGCTCCACGGCCGTTTGGCGCTTACGCCGCACGCCTAAATCAACCTCATCGCTCTCCCCGACCCCACTTGGTCTGCGCGCAATATGCGCACCCACTTTCCCTCGCCTCACTTATTGGTGAAAAAGGACGTGATCTTCCGACTGCCCTTGCTACCCTTGGAACTATTCTTCGCTGTGCTCCCGTTACTCGTGGCGCTTCTCGTAGTTTTCTTCGCAGCCACCTTGGCCACCTTGCTCGCCCGTGATTGGTCGCCTTCGGGCGCTCGCGGGTCGGAGAATGTGCGTTTCTGTTGGGCCCCACCGTCTGCCGTACCACTCTCATCTTCCTGCTTGATACTACTCGGCTCCCCTTCTTCTTGCTTCATCGTCGCTTGCCTCGGCACAGGCAATGGTGCATTATCTTCGCTTCCCTCTACCAAGTCCGTTGTTCCACGAGCATCACCATCATGGTTCACGTCGTGCTCAACCTTGATCTTCGTCTTGTCTGACGCATTCGCCTGTTTCCGTTGGTTACCGAAAAAGTTGGCAATGTTGTTCTTGTTGGCTGCGCTGTTGATGGGTACAATGAACGACGGCGAGTTGTTGCCGACCTTGCCCACGTCCTTGCTGACCGGATAGCATTCGAGCTCGCCCTCATACGGCTTGAGAAGCGACTGTAGATCGTCACTCCACTTTGTGCGATTGGGGTCCAGCCACGTCCTGATGGCGTCGGACCCATTCTCCAAAATCACGGGCATGCGATCGTGCAGGAACTTGAGCTGCTTGTTGGAGTCGGTTGTGATGATGGTGTATGTGTACAACTTCTGATCGGAATCTGGTTCAGGTCACAATTCGTCAGGACCGAGCCGGCAGTGGCGCAAAAGAAGAAAAAAGAAGGGAAGAAGGTGAGCACTCACCTTCATACTGGACACAATCCCACAGTCCCGCAAAGCACATGAGCTGGCCATCCTTGCGCTTGGTGAAGTGCGGCAGTTTCTCCTTCCCGTTGTTCTTCTTGAGCCATTCGTAGAAGCCTTGTGCCACGACGGTACACCGTTTCTTCTTCTTCATGCTGGTCCACATGCCTCGGTCCTCGTACAAAGAGTCATCACGGCAATTGATTGTCTTGAGCATGGACCCGTAGTCGGGACTCCGCTTCGTCCAGAAGGGAATGAGGCCTGGTGTTATCGGTGTCAGCGAAGGCACGTAGTAATGATTTCACTCCCACCTACCCCATTTCATAGCTTGCAGCTTGTACTTTGCTTCGCCTTTCTCGCCGTGATCATCATGCTGCTCGTTAGTTTCACTACCATCCTCTCCCCCGTGATCAGGCGCATCTGCCCGATAGACCAACCCGTGATTTCCAGGCGCAAAATTGTAGGTATGGCGAACGCCGCTGTCATCGTCTCCTGGCGCTTCATCAACAGGCATATGCGTGTGCTCGAGCTGTTGTCGCACCTCTGAGGGCCGCTTCGCAGATCGTTAGTATAGCACGTGAGAGGGCTTGGCAGTGGAGAGGAAGCTGAAGCTGAGCTACATGCAGATGGACAATATGTACGGAAATGCAGCAACTTACCAAAGCTAGAGCGTATCGCCCGCACATGTTGTTGTTCTTGGATGTGTTTTCAATTTGAAAATGGTAAACTGGACGATAGATGACGTCGTGGTGGTGGAATCAAAGGCAGCAGCGGAGGTGCGGCTCTTCTCCGCTTAGTGATTGGCTGGAAACGAAGCCGTCGTATTGATATAAAAGTAGCATCACAAAGAGCACATCGCAAATGGAACCGATTGTAGTAGTTAACTATCATCAATTAATCCCATCTCAAATGCGACCATTGATGTATATATAAAGTATCAATCCAGTCTCTGTGCTAATCGTACTAGCGCGTCTTTTCAGCCTTATGTGGTAATGGACATGGATGTTTGTGGCGCTACCTGAGCTTTTTCCGTCAACATCATCATCACACGATCTCCCCTCACACCTACCGCACGCAACAAACCGTCCATCCATCCGCCCAATTCTCCCAATTCGAACCCTTCACTCGTATACGGGAGTAATAAAATGTTCGCCCGATCCGCCGTGCGGGTTTCGGCGACGGCCAGCCGCTATGCTCGATGTGAAGCCTCCGGAGCTTCGACGATATCACATTCATACGCAAAGATGCCGCCGCGGATAGCATGGCGTCCCAATCCCGTTGCAATTCGACAACCGATGTCCAGACGGCAAGAATTTTCAACCGCCAAAGCGCGAGCCTTTTTGAAGGAACAGACGCGGCGCAGTCCTATCATGTTTCCATTTGCTCTGCTCAGGTACGTTTAATCTCTCCCCCGCGTTGAAACACGATTCGGGAGGACAAAACTGACAAAAAGACAGCGTCATAGGCCTCTTCGGCTGGCTCGCCTACTTCATCCCCTGGTACTACGAGCACGTCATCATCAGGCCTTTCCGCCATTTCCCCGAGCCCGTCGCTCAGAAGCTACGGCGCGCCATGTTCTACAGCCGGGGGAGAAACATGGACATGAGGGAGGCGGACCGGTACTTCAACGAGGCGCTGCAGGTCGCCGCGGCGGTGGGCATGGATCAGTTCAGCGACGAGGCCATGGCGATCAAGTACCTGATGGCGCTCGCGTTCGAGAACGGCAAGGCATACAGCCACGCGACCAAAGTGCTCGAGTCGCTGCGGTTCGACACTGAGAGGTGGCTCGAGGAGCAGGGCGACAAGCACTGGCACGACGGCGACCGCGCGCGCGTCCTCAAAAACCTGATCCAGGCCATGGTGAAGGCGGGGCAGCTGTATAGCTGTCGGTACCTGCGAGACGTAGATCTTGCAGAGAAGCGGCTCACGTGGGCCGTAGAAACAATGCTCAAGGAAGTCCATCGGCGCGAAACGGAAGGTCTCAAGCAAGGCGAGGGGCCATTCATGTCGGACGAAGAAATCGGAGCAACGCTCGAGGCGCTGGGGACACACTACGAGACATACAACTCGCACCATCTCGCACTCCCTCTCTTCCTCCGCGCACTTGACTACTGTCCAAAAGACTCGTGCCATTCCGTCATCCTAAGTCCGTCCTACCCTTCCCTCCCCCTCCCCCCTTAACCCCAACTAACCAACCCCCCTAAACAGTGAACAACATCGCCACATGCCTCGCCCAGCAACCCCTCCCCAAACCCCCACCCCCTCCCACAACCCCAACCACAAACACCGTCATCCCACCCACACCACCACTCCAACCAACCCGCCCGCAAGTCATCGCGCAAGCCCGCACCTGGGCCGAAAAAGCCCTCTCCCACGCCGACACCATCCCCGCGGAGAACCGCGATGAGGAGTGCGCAACCGGCTGCGCAACCGCGACGCATAACCTTGGTGAGTTCGCCGAGATGGAAGGGAGGCTGCAGGAGGCGAGGGAGCTTTATGATCGCGCGAGTCGCATGGCGTTTCGCGCGGGGTTTAAGGAGGGCAGCGTGCATGCTAAGGAGGGGTTGAAAAGGGTCGATAAGAAGATTAAAGAGGAGAGTAAGTAGTAAAGAGGAGGAGAGAAAGTGTCAGAGAAGTGGTTGTACGATATTACTTTTTTTTTCGCCCAAAGAATAGAGTGTATGATGATACTTTTTTATGTACCACGTTAAACGAGGATGATATGTACGATCTTTACTCCCTTGTATTATTATTATTATTATTATTATTATATCTAAGAGATATATCTAAGAGATATATCTTAACATACCCAAACTAAATGTACATTTGCTTACAATCACATTTACATTCCTTACCTACCTATCTACCCCGTACGTAACTCGCAAGTCCACAAATCCCCAAGTTTTTAGTTCTAGCAGGGTAATGGTAATGTGTCGTTTTTTAGTATAGATGAATCTCTTTCTTTCTCTCTCTCTCTCTAAGTATATACATATTTTTAATATAACTTAATTTACCGCGTAAATACGAAAGAATAGAAATATCAATATAATATAGAGATGTGTTTAGTTAGTGTTTAGTTAGTTAGTAAAAATAAAAGAGGATAAGGAGAGGATTGTATGAGATTATGTTAGATGGGCGCGTGATAAAGTATATATGTTTCTGCAGGGTGTTTACGTGATCAAGTGTTTTGGTTAGAATGATTATGATGATGATGATGATGGGAGTATGGTTGTAGTGGTGATAGGAAGAAGAAGAAGAAAAAAAAAGGGAGGGGGGAGGGGGTGGAAAGGGTGGGGGTAGAGTAGAGGACGGTGTATCAGCTTTCCCATGTTTTTAGAAGGGGGTAGATGGATACGTAATTTGTATCTACTTAGTCTACATGAAGTCTTCTAGGGGAGTATTAAATAATAGCTTTTTATAGAATTAACAACTTTCCTTTGCGTGGTTTTGGGGTTAGAGGTAGACTGCGTTTTTTTCAGTTGTGTTATTTTGGTTGGTGATTTTTGTTTAGGTAGCTGGCGCTTGGTAAAGATGGTGATGTAGAAGGAGAGAATATTTGGATTTGTATGTGTTTGTGTATGTATTGATTCATTTTTGTGTCCGTTTGAGAAGATCTCCCTAGGGGGAGGAGGTTATGGACGGGCTAGGGTAGGTTCCTACTGCATCCTGTGAATTAGTGGTGAGGATTGGTTAGTCAAACGATGTTGGAGGACACGCAAATGGGTAACACTAATTGAGGAGAAATTGATTGATTCAGTGATGGGGCAGTTCTATGGGAAGTGAAATATATGCAACGGGTCATTTGAGTTGCCACATGCTGTGGGTATTCACCTTCAACAAAGAAGGCTGCTCCATCGGTTGAATCGTTGTCCCCCTAATAACCCTCGGCCGTAGTGTGAAATATATCTTTCACTATTTCATTATTGATTTCGACCATTGTTTCCTTTTTGCCAGAGGTAATTTCCTGAATTGCTCGATATCCTAATCCATATCCATCTCATAGTCAGAAGGCACCAGATCCTCATCATCTAGAAGCATGTCGCTGTCGCTCGCGATTCTCTTCTTATTCATCTCAAACCAATAAATAACAAACGTGGCACGGCAGATCATAGTCAAAACCGCATCCTTCGACAATGGCAGACCATGCCCGTAACGCCCCATGGAGTGCAAAAAGAGCGGCTTGACACGATTGTGAGCATATCCACAGAGAACCTCAACGTGGAAGGGTGTCAATGGTTTTTTGTCCTGCCGCACGACCACGACGCTGCCTACGTCATTCTCCCACTTTATCGGCGCCCTTCCCCAGCCCAAAAATCCGGCTCTATAATTGGGTTCGGCGTTGGGATCGCAGCACAGGTGTAAAAAGGTTGCATCTTGATTTTGGGCGCCGCTGGAGGAGCCGAGCTTCTTTTTGGCATCAGGGTCCGGGTGACTCCAATTCAAGGTGTGAGGCAAGCGACGGGTAAAGATAGGAATGTCGATGCGTTGAGCAATAGCAGAAGTGTTGCGATCCACGAAGATGGTGTCGTTAGCCTGGATTTCGACGGCTTCGAAACGCGGTCTCTCTAGTACCTTTACGTCGCCTAGGCAGTTGATTCGTACGGCTTTGATCTTCTCCGCACTTGGCTGCTGTGGGGGGATGATGTAATTTTTTGGAAGTTTAGAGATCTTGGGACCGTAGGTACGCAAGTAATCTGTAATATGGCGGAAGTCGGCCATGGTGATGTCTTTGCAGGCGGGGGCATCTATATCAAGTCCACACCGGCTATACGCTACGATCGGACCGCGCCAATCGACTTTGTTTTCGCCTTCGATTGCCGTGATAGTTGCAGTGCATTCATTAGATACCGAGCCGTCAATGAGAAACGCAGTGCGGCAGCAGATGTCGACTGTGGTTTCCAGGTTCCGTTCGAGCTTTGAATTGTATAGAACACCGGTGGTCTCGACACTTCCAGATGAACCTAAGAACACCTTGAGCGCATCGCAAGGGCTCTGATAGCGCCTATCTTCGTCGTCCTTCCAAACGCAATGAAGCCAGATGAGTTTGGGCTTCTTTGCGCTGACGGGGAAGAGGATGGCAAGGACATGTTCGTCAGTTGGGCGGCTGGAGACGTCGAATCCCGCAAAATCCTCGCATAGAAGCTGGTGGGTAGGCCAGTCAGCGCGCTGACACTCCTTGGAACAGTAAGAGACGCCTTTGCATATATTGCAGACCTCGGTACCGGTCTTGTTGCATGAATTGCACCTAAACGCCGTGTCGGAGTCCGCCATGCTGTTGACGTGTGGTAAACTGTACAAGTGGTTGGTTGATTGTTCTAGGTTCTCAACTGGCGTGAGCGATGGTGTGGTTTATATATCCTACTCAAAGCAAACGCAGTGAAGCAGACGTGCGAGTCACGTGACAGGACTCAACCCACCGATTTTTACCATCACATAGGCGGCTAGAGATGCTTGAAACCCCCTTGGTACCTTTAGCGAAGTATTTGAAGAGGGTGAGCTTAAATTGCTACTATAGCTGCGCATCGGCCAACTCCATGTCCGCGTAATGTAAAGAGTAGCTTGCATGCCTACATACATGTATGCACTTGTGTAATTAATCGGCACGTGGAGCAGGTTCTTCACATGTGTTTGTTTTAAAAATAACTTAGACATAAAAGGTTGTAATATCGTCGCAAAAGACTAATGAAATCTGTTGAAATATATCCCTGATCATGGAAAGTACATGTGTATGTTCAGTGCGCTACCTAAATACATCATATGATTATTTGCTATAGTAGAGTCGTGTGATAGGAGCTTTGGTGTCAAGCAAATAGACAACAAAATCCCCATGGTATTGACACTAGTTACAAAACTAGTAAGAAATGTCCTTAGCCAAGGATCTTACACACAGGACAACTCGGAAATATGAATCAAAGAACGGCGTAGTAGCACAGTCCTATGTTGTGGAGACTATAAGGTCCACGTTCGTAGTAGGAATATGTTTGTCTAAAATTTCGTACGGTGTCAATTCTACTTTCTTCTGCACACATTTTTTCTTTAGTTTTCACTACTTACCGCTAAGAGATCTCGATGTCTTGTACAGTCCAGTCTCCAATCTTGTCACCAGGCTGGCTTGATATCGTGAAATCTTTGAGAACCTCAAAGCTTTCCCACTCTGGCATCAATGTCGCACACGAATACCAGTACGTCCCATCCGATTGTGGACGGAGAATGATGGGGAGGTGGCAGCCAAGTACCATCCAAACCTCATCTCCTACCCCCAAATCACACTTCGGGACTATACCAAGCTTTCTTGAACCCGTTTGTATGACCTCTCCATATGCAAGAAGAAATAATAATGGCGAAATGACTTGAACATGGGGTGGTTCGATCCGACTGCAAAGCTTTGGATTGACATACCCATCTTTGAGAATAGGAATATCTGGTGTACCTTCCACTATGTTCTCCAAATAGTACAACACATCTGCCACAGACTGAGCTGGTAGAGTTTGGGTGAATGTCCTCCAACCTTTATCCAGCAGCTCAATAAAGTTGTCGCAATATAAAACACTACGCAGGTTTACAAGATCCCCAACGGTAACATTGGAACAATACGGACCGGACGTGAGAAACTCATAGATATGATCAATTCTTATGCCGCGAAGTTTCAGCCGCCGAGTAGCCTTGCATATACTGGCAGAAGATTGATGTCGACCCCACGCACAATCACCAGAAGAGAACAGGGAACGGTCGTTAAGTTCCGGAGATACCAATCTGGGAGAGATCCAAGTGGGAAAGGTTCTGAGGAACGTTCCCTGAGGTGTGAGTGTATCCGGTGCAGAAGTCAATGCAAGAAATTCAAGATCTCCGTGGTGCCTCAGGTGATATTCCGTCGCGTCAATCACAACTTCTAACCGACTTTTCGAGTAATCCACTTCGATTGCGCCTTCGTGGTAATCGCTTGCCAAATGCATGAGCGCGTAGAGGTAATCACATTCCCTTGTCATTCCCACCTGGCAAAATGCCCTAAGGACCCCAAACAGTGTTTCTTGCTCGTGACTCCCGAATCTTTTGTTCAGTAAGTCTCGGGAAGGACTAAGGTAATTATAAAAGTGCTCACGCCAGAGATGCATACTAGCTGGATCAGCGGTCAAGCTTCTTTGCATCGCATCTTCGTTAGCGATTTGGAACAACATAACATTTGCACCATCGAAATCTGCGTTTACGCAGTGTATGACCAGCTCTCTCGCGTTTACGACTTCCTGCTGTATCCATGCCCGGGACCAATACGTGTCGTTAAACAATGGCGCTACAGCATCCCAGAAAGTAGGATCATTGCCCAGCCCAAATCGTTGATCGGAGTCGTTGGTAAATCGAAAACTCTGTAGAGCTTTTATGGCTTGAGATGAAGTATCGAGAGATACATTCACCCAAGAGCGAACTGTCTTGGCACTCCTGTATACCTGACGCATAAGCGAAACTTGCGCTGATCTCTCGTCGATATCGTTCTGATTTATGCATATGGCATCGATCCATATGCGGAGTGTCTTGTCAGGATATCGGAGTCTTTGTAATGCTTCCATCAGATTGCGTGCGATCGGTAAACTTTGGTGTCCAAAGTGTATCGAGGCAGTGGGCGTTAAATCACCCCACATGTACGAGAGTGCATCATACTCCAGATCTTTGTCGTCCAGATTTCTGATAACCAAATCTCCGACGAGTTCATCGCCCGGCTGACCAGGCGATAGGTGGAGGATTCGGATGTCGTGATAGCTCAACGGCTGGTATTGAAATGAAGGCTCGGATGATTCCATCTTGACTTAAAACGGCGTGGAACGGCGAAGAAGTGGGGTAACGGTTGAATCAGGCTGTTTGAACCGCGGAATGATGAATGACGGGGCAGTACTCAGTGGAGCACTTATCTACGTCCAGATAGTCTGCCGAGAAAGAAAAAAAAGCTAGGGTGCAAGGCGTTTTCTTTCCAAATAGAAGTTTTTGGTTGACTCAGGACACAATAGGGTTCTCCGCGAGGCATCTTTCCGGTCAGTGGAGGCTGCGGCTGCGGTCAGGCTACCTACATCAATCTACTGGGACATGTAAGCGAGCGCTGAGGACAGGACTTGAGAGGTCATAACGGGAATAGACCTCCAACTCTGGAATTTCGAATCCCATGAAAAAGAATATTTAACCACCTAATTGTATCAATCAATATTTAGATACGTGTTAGTGAAGGCTTACATATACACGTCAGCAATTATATCACGTGATCTAAAAAACCCGCGTCTATTCAATGTACAGGTAGGTGCCACCGCTGTGCGTGGCCTTGGCCAATAGTCATGTGACTTTACGCTAATGATACCATGGGATTCCACACATTTTATTTCATTCCCAAAGTGCCACATAATTAGTATGTCACCTAGTTGCTGCGTGCAGTCAATCCGTTGTTTCGAATTTTCAGCCCTGCCTCTCCAAAGCGATCCTCCTCCTATTTACTCTTTGGGATAGATAGAAATTGCTGAATTATAGGCTGATTTATGCCTTACATAATACTTTTCATCAGTCGACACAACGTTTCCGAATTTTCAACTACATACCCATGTGAAAAGTTTATATACGATTACCGTGCGAGTCTGGTTAGCTAAGACGATTGCCATTAATTCACTTATGATAATGCTCTATACCGGCCATAGATATACGGGAAGATAAGCTAACCAGAAAAACGAAAAAAAAAAAAAAAAAAAAAAAAAAAAAAAAAAAAAAGAACAAAGGAAAATAAAAATAAAAAATCAATTGTAGAGTAAACAGTACTACTAGATGCTAAGCATAACAGCAGCGTCAGCTCCTTCGACATTTATTGTATGAGTTCTTGTGTTCGACTTTGTTTAAAAGCTATTTGCTACCCAAACCCCAACCCTTCGTATCACGGCCTTGGCCCATCTGTGATCGGTACAGTAATTGATACTGACTTTATAGATCGACGTTGTAGTCTCAAGATCCGAACAACCGTTTACTCCATGGTAAACAAAGCACCATGAGACAAATCAATAGACCTGGAGCATATTGGGAGGTGTAGATCACCATCCTCACGCGCCATTCAGATGAAGCAGCCACTGTGAGGAACCATGCAAACATGGCCAACAGTAGAAAACATGCAGATGCTTTAAATCTGCGTGATGTGTATATATGCTCAATCACTGTATCCTCTGTCCCACGGTCAAGTTTCTCCTCCGACGTCAATAACCGCACATTTACGTCGCGAAGAAGCTCATTCAGAGTAGAATAACGCGTTCGCGGATCTTGTAAGTTTTCAGATAGTGATGTTGCTAACGTATGAGATGGTGGAGACGATTTTTTACCTGTGTGTGTGAATGTTTACAAAGTTCAACTTCTATCATCAAGAGTAGCGCGAATACGTACTGGCTATGAAACCTGATGCAGCTAAAACTGGCTGTAGAAGGAGTAGAAGAGACAGGACTTGACCGAATGTCATTTCATTCCTGTCGTTGGGGTTAAGAATATAACTCTCCTTTGGTTTAATCAAACTGATGGCCCCCCAGGTCAAAGTGAAGGCAAGAAGAATAATTGTTGCAATGAATGATTCAAAGACATCCATAAGCAAAACAAACATAAGATATGCCATGACGAGCACTTTTTGACATATCCACAAAGCTCTGTTGTCGGGCAGACCTCGCGCTAGCTTTTGGATAAGATGTTCTAGCCGGCACTCGAGGTATATCCGAACTATAAATCTTATCCTGGAACGACTGCTCGCAAACAGATGAATAATTTTCCAAATAAATGTACCTATCAATGTGGTATAGGATATGATGGAATTTGGATCGAGTCCGATGTGACCATCCAAAGAAGAGATACGTGAATCGAAAGAACTTTTCTCGTCATTTCCGGTAGAATTATCGACTTTAGAGAAGCTTTGGTGGGGTTTCCAAAGGCAACGTATAGGTAAGTCTCTGCTGTAATGAAATGGAGTGATGGTGGTGGAGAGACAGGCACAAAGAAGTCCAAGTATAATCAACATAACAGCAACTCGGATATTTCGAAGCGGTTTGTTCTCGTTGAAACGGTGTCGAAGCATTGAGATTGACATTAGGTGGACAGTCGAGCTAAGCCAGGCAAGGTAGATGATGTAATTCTAATGGAAAAAGTCTAGGTCATTGTTTGAAGCGTGCCAAAAACCAGCGATAAGGATGCTGAGGCCTGTCACGAGCTGTTGGTCGCTGAGCATAATGCTGATCTCCTCAATTGGGCCTCTCCATGAGCTTGATAGGTTGCGGCTGTGCCTACGAAATAAACTGCGATCAATCCGATTGAGCTGGTCGCTAGGAACAAGGTCGGAAATATATGAGATGATCACCAGCATGAACGTTATACAACCGGTAGCCAAGAAAGCTGCTATCACCTTCAAGAGAGTCAAAGGAAGTCTTATTAGGGATTCACTTTTTACTTATTCCGACCCCAGTAATATCGGGATTAGGTTGGATTTTGCGCGGGGCGCAAGCTAATAGCTCTACGCATGAGAAAGTCGAATCCGTGATACTGACAATCACGATCTGAGATGTATCCACTAGGACGGTAGGCTTAGGGAGATCATAAGTAGCAGTGGAAGTGCTTGTCGTAGTCGTAGTAGTTCGTTGGGCGCCCGTTGAAACAGTGCACGAATACCTGGTATAGGATTCATTTTGGAACCTGGTCGTAAGACTTGCCATGTTCTTAGCGAGAAGTTTTCATGGGTGCGCTAGCTTAGAGACGAAGTGTCCGAAATCGTGTATAGATACAGAAGAGGTTCATAGAAAGGAAGATGAGAGAATATGGCCCCTATTTATCTCGGTCTTCTGTAGGTTGCCCTATCTGCCCTTTTTCTATATTCCTGAAACGGCAGGTGCATGTCAGTGATACATAAGCGAGTTCCTCGACGCATACATAGGTATATATTTTTAGCCAGATGTAGATCACGAACAGCATTTGGGGGCCATTTTGGCTTAGTTTTCGAGGCTCAAAACGGTGAGGACGATGCACAAACGCAGAAATCCGTCGTGCACGTATCATCACAGGAATCATTTAGTGAGCAGTCTATAAATTATAAGTACAATTTAAGGTCTGTCTCCTGATGTTTCTACTGGTGGGCTAACTATGAGACATACCATAGACGCCTATACCTCTATTAACCGCAGGACTACTTGAAGGAATTGATTCCTCAATATTAATCTAGTCACCGACTCTTAGGGTACGGATGGCAGGGGCACCTGTGGAGCGCACGGGGCCACACATCATTTATTGGCATCTCTAGCTAGCTACACCTACACTAATACACCCAACACACATGATCCATTCACCCACACCAACTGTACAAATCCATTATGTGTAACAAGCACTTGAGGCGCTAAGCATTGTCATGTGATCACTGATACCTATATAACGTTTTTTCTAGGTGGTCCGCCTTTTCTTCTCCTTCTTTTAGCTCTCTTTTGAGTCTAGTTAAGGATGTCTAGTGCCGTAGACGCGAAGTTCAAGTAAAGGATATGGATCTCATCACGTGATTGATGAAATTGCAGAGGAACTTGTCTCTGCCGAGCTTTCCTACGGCCAGATTCCACGACAATTGATACCAAAATCTCGCTCATTAGCTCGCGATCCGTCTAATATCATACACGACCAGTCATTCTATCAACTTACACACCACTGGCACAAACCACCACAAAAGGAAAGAAAAAGTGACCCTTCGCGAACCTTCCATTCCACCCCGACCTTCTCACACGCTTCCATGCACGGAATCGAATCCGGCCTATAAAAACATACCACATGGCCGCCGCAAAACCCGGATGAACCCTTCCCGCGCCATTCCCACGCGAACGGTTGCAAAAGGGGAAGGGAAACGCACCGAATCAATACCGGATCCATGGACCTTCCATCCCTTCCATGCACAGAATCACCGCCTCAAAAAAGGAACATTCCAAAAAGACGGAAACCAAAACCACATGGCCGCCGCAAGGTCCATTCGTGCTCGTCCCGGATGAACCCTTCCCGCGCGCGCGCGCCAACGACACGCCAAAGGGGGAAGGGTAACGCGTCGAATCAAATCCTAACCTTCCATTTCCTTTCCCTGCATGAAAAACCTCAAACTTTAAAAGACCCGAAACTATGTACAGCAAGAACTAGAAAATCGAAGAAACCACATGGCCATATTCCTTCCCACGAGACACACAAAAACTTTTAAAAAAAAAAACACACACACACGAGGCAACTAACTATGTAAATCCGCACATGGCTCCCCCCCTCTCCCTCTCTCTCACACACACACACACACACACGAGAGAGAAAGGTAGCACGTTTCCATTAAGCAAACCGGACCGATACACCCACCCACACACACACACGCGCGCGCGCGCTAACGCACATGTTCGCATTTGCATACCTAACCTAACTATACCGCCACGCGCGTGCGTACATATCCACACAGATACAGCAGCTAGCTAGCTATCTGTATGTAGTACCGCCAAGCAAAACCGGTCGAGACTCACGGGTTACGTCTCCGAGCCCAATAATTGGTTCTTTTGCAATTTACAAATTGTATGTATGTAGATAAGGGCGAAAGCGCGCGCACGCGCGCGTGGTGGTGTCTCGATTTAAAAAACGTGCATGCGGGTGCACGCGCGCTTGAGGCGGTGGAGGGCGGGATTTGTTTTGTGGATGAGGGGCTTGCTGTGTGGGTTGGATGAATAAGTTTAAGTAGATAGGTTAGAAGGGGGTTTGGTAGGGAGGGGCGCAAAACGGGACGGACGGAAAGGGTAAAGGAGGGTTCTTTTGGGATGGTGTATTGGGGGTTTAGTGGGTTTGGTGGAAGGGGGGTGTTATTTTGGGGGGAGGGGAGGATGTACGTTGATGAGGGATGTGTGTGGTTTATTGAGGGGGGATATGGCTTTAGGGGAGGGTATGTAGGTTGCATGTGGTGATAACTACGTTTGGGGGTGGGGAGGAAAGGGATAGCTTCTTCACATTATTACGTCTTTATTACATGTGGAAGAGCTACTACGTCTATACATGGTCACGAAGTGGAACGCATGCGCTGGGTTTTGGTTCACCGTTTAAGGGGCGAAGCTTAAGATCGTCGTCTTGCTCTGTGTGTTAATGCGACTTAGGGAATTTAGGGGGGTGTTAATCATTATCTCTACCTATCTCTTGAGAAAGTTTTAGGCGCGATGTTTTATCTGTTCTGGTGATGTGGCCATGTGTTGTTGAGAAACGTGGGGCCGCGCACAGAGGAGGAAAGCCGTTGTGAATGTGATACACGCTTGCATGCATACATACATGCACACGCATTGGATGCGTGTAGGAAGGAGTAAGACCTTTTTTTTTCTGCTTCCGCGCGAGAAAGATCGTCTTCGCGAGGCACATGCATATGCATGTAGAGTTAGCGATTTGATTCGCATGTAGGGATTTTTTTTTATTCTCGTTGCTGGGTGGATGGATAAGTGGGGTGGGTTGAGGTCGGCGAGTGGATCCATGGGGAGTAACTAAAAAGAAGTTCCATCAAAAAATAAGACGGGGTATCGAGGGAAAGTTTATTAGAGTTTTAGAGTCGGACTACTGTAGCTAAAGTACACCTGCATATGCAAGTGTGAGCGGTAGAAGACGTCAAGTGTGTAATTGAGAAGGTTCTTCGAAGCTGTGTTCGTTCCATGGAGCTTCGAACTTGGACGTCGTGCATAAAGGGTTTTCTACTTTGCTTCTTGACGTGTTCTTTTGGGGTTCCTTTTGCCTTTTTTGGATGGTGGATGGTATCGGAGAGTTGATCTTTCTTTGCGGTGTTTGTTTGTTTGGGTGGACACTAGCGTTGGCTTATCTCAAGGCTTGATAGTGGAGTGTGAAGTGGGGGCAGGCTTGGCGAGACAATTGGATCGATTTTGTCAATCGTGGTGTGTATTGTGTGATGGACTGGGATGCGTGGGAAAATGTCGCGGTTTGATTTTAATCTTATGTAACAGATGGAGTCTGGGGATAACGTGGTGGGTATCATCCATCTGTTCATTGGGGTGCTCTGCCGTGGTCCGAGGATGTAGGTTCCCCGCAGCTCAGTTCGTCTCAGGTCTTTGCACATGCTGAAGAGTTCTCGGACGTGAAGGAACTATTGTGTTCTAGCAGGGAGTACCAGAGAAGCAAGTCTGGCGTCTCCTGTAATGGACTGGACGTTGAGTAGCGTTCCAGAGGCCCTGCTTCTGTGCATCGCATCCCAGTGGTAGCCATGCGTCTGGCCCTGCATTGATTAACTAGTGTGGAGACCGGCAGAGATTTTGCGAATTGCGGGGAACGAACGACTGACTACCTATCACGAGCCATGCACAGCTTTGATTGCACAAGGATGCATTGATGTGTACATAATTGGTGTACCCAGCCGATGGTTCTTGGGCCGTGTATTGGCTCGATTCTAGATTCCACGCGTGAAGAGAGTAGATAGCAGATACGTAGACAATGGTGATGGGCACCTCATGTGGTTAGTCGGCACGTGGGGTGGTAGGTTGGCCGCGCGGGAAAAGAGGGCGAGTGAGCGCGTCTCTTTTTCGAAGGAGGAAGGTTCGCGACGCTAAAGGCTCGCTTAATCCTACGGAGCCACTAAGAGGGCGCGCTATACCCGACTATTTACCGTTTGGTCGAGCTTTTACGAGATAGAGAAGGTGCAGCCCTGGGGAACACGGGCCAATCACCACAGCCCCATGGCCCCATGGCCACAGGCGCACAGCCCATGCCAACCACCTGACCCCGGCACAATGCATCCTCCGACCTCCATCCATCCCATCTCACCTCTTTTCTGTCCTCTAAAGAAACCTCACACCGCCGACCCAATTCCTTCGCTTTCTCTTCCTCTCCTCGCCCCCTCCCCTCCCCTCACTCCTTCCCATCACATCACCCATCATGACCATAACCACGACCTTCTCTCGTTCGCACATCCTCGATCTTCAAGATCGAGGCTTCATAGAAGCCCTCACCTACCTGGATTATGCCTCGCAAAACCAGCTCTGCCACTTTGTCGGCGGAATCCCATACGCTCTTCCCCCAACAGGTCCCTATCGTTTCCAGAGGCCTCGACCTTTGCCTCCATGCTACCGCTACGGGACCATGGCCAACCCGGGCCGCTTCACGGGATCCCCGAGCTTATGCCCCCAACCAGCTGAGCAGACCGAGGACCAATGGGACGAGGACTGCTTACAGTGTAACATCTGGATCCCGACCGGCAGGGCGCCCGGCGAAGGCTGGCCCGTTCTGGTTTGGTATCATGGCGGCTTTCTGCAGTTTGGGAGCACCGAGCATGATTTCTGCAACCTGCTGAGCGATACCTCGTTCCGTGCTATTATCGTGACTCCGGCTTATCGGCTCAATGTGTTCGGCTTCCTCGCGTCCAAGGAACTGCTCGCCGAGGAAAATGAGCAGCAGAATCTCGGGTTTTCCGCCAACAACGGCTTCTGGGACCAGCGCCTCGCTCTCGAATGGACCTGGAAAAACATCCACTACTTCGGTGGCGATGCAACCAACATCACCATCGGAGGGTACTCGGCGGGTTCGCACTCGGCGTTCCAACAGCTGGCGTACGATCTGCAGCAGCCCGACGAAAAGGCCATTGTGCGACGCGCCCTCATGTTCTCCAACGGCCCCGGTATGCAACCTAAATCACTGGACGAGGCGCAGCTGCAATTCGACGAGCTCATCGCAATGCTCGAGATCCCCGCTGATATGACGACCACCGAGAAACTGGCCACGCTCCGCACTTTGGAACCCCAGACGTTGGTCTCTGTAACTGCACGGATGAAGTATCACGAATTCCGCGGCGTCACAGACGGTGTCTTCATCAAGCCCAACCTCCTTACGTCACTGGACAACGGGGATCTCGCAGCCGTCATGAAGCGCCGAAACGTCAAGCTCATGATGGGTGAGTGCGCGGACGAGCACTTCGTCTACGAGCAATGGCGGACCCCGGAAAACAGTTACAATTCTGTTCTCCGACGTCTGCGCGCTGACTACTCTGTTCAAGCTTGCACTGCACTCATGCACCACTATTTCCCTTCCCGCCGCCTGCCACATCACTACAAATCTTGGCAAGACGCCTTCGGCCGCATCTATGCGGACATGCAAATCCACCACCTAGAGCGCGGCATGGCGAACGCGCTCGTCAACCACGACGCAGGCCACCTCCTCTACCGGTACCGCGTCGAGTGGCGCGCGGCGTGCTGCGATAAGACGTTCCCGAAAGAATGGGGCGTCACGCACGGGACGGATGTTGCGTCGATTTGGTTCTGGGGCGAGTCTGGCCGTTTAAGTACCAAGGAGAAGGAACTTGCGCGTGCTGCTTTCCATGATTTGTTTGCGAGGTTTGTGAAGGGTGGAGAAGTGGAGTGGGGGACGCAGCATGCGCTGCAGCTCCGCACGATGAAGTCAGATGGAAGCGTGGTGATTGAGGAGGATAAGGGGCTTGTTGAGGGTGTCAAGGTGTGGAACTTGCTCAAGAGCGCCGGCGCACTTGGTACAACCACCCCAACCTCTTCCTCAACAAGAACCCTCACCACACGGCAACGGAACGCGGCCGACCAACCAAACAGGCCGCTAGAGGAGATCTACCCCAGAGCCCGCGCATCCTACGACTTCCACGGCACGACGCACACGGAGCTCAGCGTCAAAGAGGGCGATGTCGTGCTTGTCATCGAGCAGTTGCGCAGCGGGTGGTGGGACGCCGTCCTGAATGGCGTGAGAGGGTGGGTGCCGAGTAACCACTTCACGTTGCTTGAGCAACGGGCGAGGTTGTGATGCTTCCTTTTCTCTTTTCGACACGTTGCATTCTCCCCTTTTAGCGTGACTAGCGTGACGTTTTTACGCATTGAGCATATTTACTCTTTTCTTCCCCCTTTTTCTCTTTTTAGGGGGTTGCGGCTTTGAACAAAAAGAGTCTTTCTTCTTTTGTTTTTTTCTTTTTTTATTTTTTTTTATTTATTTGGAAAAAGCGAAACTCATCAAGCGGCATCTGCTATGATTTTTTTTATGTTATGTTATGATACGAATTATTTACGAAATACCTACTACCTACACTAGCTACATTATGTATAGACGAATCAACCTCAATGAAGAAATGGATAATGAAAAAAAAAAAGATACTCCCTCATTCTATTCAACCGTTCGTGAGATGAAATAGTTTCGGTTATTAATTTTTATCTTTTATATTTTTTGCTCTCTCTGCTTAACCTATGTCCTTGCTCTTCTCTTCTCTTTTCTTCTAGTAATAAGCAACCTAAGGTATACTTTTAGCCTTTCCAACTAAACTACAAACTAACTGACTAACCCCCTTGTTCCCCCCACCCCCCTAGGTATTAAACCTACGAATCCAAGTACGCCCTTAAAAGGAAAAAGTTAAATCGTCTAGATTTACACTTACTAGCTCCCTACATACTATAATATATATTTACGGCTTGTGTATATATGCAAGCTAGGTACATAGCCTCCCCTTTTATAGTATATACCCGTTCCACCACACTAACACGCATACTTATACTTACGCCTAAAGTAAGACGTTTTATATAACCTTTTTTTATATAAACTTAGTTAACATAAAGAAGTCCTTAAAGAAGTGATAATTATAGATCAAGAAAACAGGTCTCAAGGTAAGTAAACCCATGTACATTTATTTAATCTTACGTTAAGCGTTAAGGTTAGGTATCTAAGGGAAGAATAGTATAATACTTCTCAACACTCTTTTAGCCTGTTTGCAACTTTTATAATTAAAATATGTATGTATTTTCTATAACTTTTTTTTTTTCACACGCTCTTATCGTTATAGGTACATTTACATAGGTATGTAGGGGTGTATCGGCACGAAGATGCAGGGAGAAGTTGTAGAAGAATATTGTACGAGAGGCGGACTTCTCGGATTCATGGTTGATTCGTGGATATGCATGATACTAAAAACAAACAAACGCCCCGTCGACCCTTTCTATATGTCATCTCGGGATAGATGACGTAAAGTGAAGGGTGTCTATAATCATTAGGTGGCCTAGAGAACGAGGTGACACCTGAATCTGCTATGAATTTGTTAATCATGCACCAATCTTCATTTGCAACGCAGAGTTTCTTACCACTTGGTTCCTCAATGTCTAGACTCTCGAAAGCCTGATAAAACGGCGTGTCATGGCCGTTCTGACTATCCCCACGTTGGATATTGCGGGACATATTGGAGGCTTGATGTGTGTGTGTGTGTGTGTGTAGAACAAAACCAAAGGGACCAAACTCCACTATGACCCTGGGGTATCGTAAGAAATTAAAGAAACAACCAAACTCCAAACATCTTAAACATCAAACCAGATAATAAAACCAGACCATTTAAACCCCCAAACGAAACAACGAAATCCGTCGACTAAACACTCGCAAAAACAATCGCGTCAACGAACCCCTTAGCCCACCCTATCCCCTCACACCACTCCTCAACACCAACCTTCCTCCCCAAAACCACCCCACCCCCAAATCCTTGGTGTCCGAAGATGAATATCTAGATGACGTTTAGTTGGGAAGACTTTGCTGCATCCCTCGAAGGAGCATTCGTGGGTCTTCTTTTGGGTCTTCTTCTGGGTCTTCTTCTGGGTCTTCTTCTGGGTCTTCTTCTGGGTCTTCTTCTGCTTGTTTGAAGGCTCGTCGGGATCGCCTTCTTCAGACACAGTCTTCCGCGAACGCTTGCGGGCATTAGGCATGGTTAAAGGCTGAGGTGCTCAAAGCCGTTGTCGAGCAGCAAGAGAGGTTTCAGATATGCTGCTTAGAGTTTGTCGAGTGTTAGGAGCTTGTGATGGAAGCCTAGAAGCATAGAGCTTGCAGCCGGACAAGGTGAGTAGATAATGTAGTATCGTGCTGAGAAACCGTACAAGAAGTTATGGTTGAGCGCAGCAACACAGGCTCGGATATGTTGCAAGGTAAAGTCGTGTTCCTGCAGACGATAGGCGACGTCCAAGATCAAAGCATACTTGGCCCAATTGAATGATGGCGATAATTGCCAAGTAAATAATAGGAAGAATAGTTTTAGGAGTGGTAAGAAATGATATATATCTTTGAAGTGTCATATATATCCCCCCGTAATACGAAAAGCTCAGTAGGATTTAGATGAAAAAACTGGCCAAGTTAAACGGTGAGAAAGAAAGAATCTGTGTGTATTCTGCTAACGAGACCAAGCTTAAGTAGAGGGAATCTGATTGCTGTTATATTTAGGCAAACCAATGATCTGATTACTAAAACGACGACAATCATGTAGCTCCATAGGCAAACCACTGACAATTCATCAAGGGAAAACATCCAAGGGAGAATGTCTTGCGGTTAGTAAAGGCAAACCGTTTACTATTCCAATTTACAAGTAAACCTGGTAAGAGAAGCTAATGAAATGCTAGATATATATCTTGAAGAGACTGATTCATCACTTCCTTTAAAGAGCACAGCATTCAACCCCTTGATGAAATATTCTGCCGGATATGGCAATGGTTCCAATACCATTTAAAATTAGATCCAGTGTCAGCTTCAAGCAGTTCATTTTTATTCATGAACTCTTGGCCCGCTGGCTGCATTTGATTCTGGCGTTCAATTGGTTTGGTCGTTGGATTTTAGATTAGAATCATTCTCATTCAATTTCTTGATCGCCGCCTCCTTCCAAGGCTGCCATTACATAACACAATCCCTTGGTGACCGGCCGCTTTTATTTTTTAAGTTTGGGTCAGCGCCTTGTCGAGCATGAACTTGACGAAGTTATTATTATCAACCGATCTTACCGCTACCGCGCATGACGATTCTGCACGGCCATCTCTAATGTATACATCGGCCCCTTTCTAGAGTAATAATTGCCGCAGGAAGCTAGTGCCTTTAGAGACCTTAGCTTTTAAATTAATTAATTAGTAGCTGATATAGAAGCTGAAACTAATGTAGACATAGATATACAATTCACCGGGTGGAATTTTCATTATACATATACTTTTTCTGTTATACCGTAGAAATAGTAATATCGGCGGTTGGCAAAAAAAGCTGGCCACCCCCTAAAACCCCGGCATATAGAAAAAATGGTGAAAATATTAGTAATACATGATAATAAATATTGTAAAAAACCCTTATGTATACAATTCCTTATTAGGTAATTGTCCTCTTTTTTGCTTCTCCTTTTATATGCTCGCACGTGCAGGAGGGGGTGGCCAGCTTTCTTTGAGAACCCTATCAAAATTAACGTTTATTACGTTGTGTCGCACAAAACCACTGCCTTTTTGGACCTCTCGGATCACAACACATCCGAATCACTGATACAACGACTGAAACCAGCTCGGATTAGGACTTACTATTGCCTTAGTGACTTTCCTTTGTATATAAGACTTTTTCTTTTGTATTCTAGTATAGACAGTGCAATCAACTCTTATTTCACACTCAGTCTTCGATTCTTACTCCGCAAATCCTTCGACACGCTGGTTTTCGATTCTACATTTCTAACAACAGCTCAATCAATTTCTGGTCATTCATTTCTGTCGCATAGGAAAGTGGTGTGCGGCCGCTTTCATCTGTAGGGTTCAAATGCGCTCCACTGGAGTAACAAATTAACCACTGTCCGGTTATGAAATTGTTCCGCATATAACAATGGTGTACGGCCGCTCTTGTCTTTGGTGTTGGGGTTTGCGCCGTTCTGGAGTAACAACTGAATCGTTTCCAGGTTATAAAACTGTGGGTTATAATACTCTGCCGCATATGACAATGGTGTGCGGCCACTCTCGTCTTTGGAGGTGGGATTTGCGCCGTTCTCAAGCAATAGCTTGACTAAGGTCTCAGTCCCCCTTTTTTTTGCCGCATGGGATAATGGTGTCTGGCCATTCTTGTCTTTAGAGTTCGGGTCTGCGCCTTTTTCGAGCAGCATGCGAACAATGCCCTCGCTCGATGGTTTTTGTGCCGCGTATGATAATGGCGTGTGGCCATTCTTGTCTTTAGAGTTCGGGTCGGCGCCCTTTTCGAGCAGCATACTAAAAATGCCCTCGTTCGATGCTGTTTGTGCCGCGTGTGATAATGATGTCCTGCCATGTTCATCCTTGAAATCAATGATGAGAGCCGCCTTGGTAATGAATGACCGTATTACTGTCTCCAGTAGCGCTAGACCACTCTTTTCTCCTGAGAAGCCGTATGCACACTTCTCTTTAAGTAGCACCGTGGCCAGGGGCATTTGGTTTTCAGTATGTGAAACAGCTTGCTTATCCACCAATACCTTGACAGCATTCTCATTGCCAGTTGCTGCTGCAGCCAACAGTAATTTCCCGTTGAAACATTCCTGGGAGTCTCGGTCGACATCTCTCTCCAGCAGCAGTTTGACCATGGCCTCGTCGCCCTTTTGCGCAGCATATAACAGAGGAAGATACCCCCAAGTGTCCCTTCTGTCTGGGTCGGCACCTTTCTCTATTAGCATCTTTACCACTTCTAGCTGGCCATTCTGAGCCGCCCAAACTAGCAGACTGAATCTTGCAGGGTCTACAACATTGGGTGCGGCGCCCTTCTCCATCAACTGTTTAGCTACTACCTCGTGGCCATTCTTCACTGCGTGCGCCAGTGGCGTCCATCCATGATTATCTTTATAGTCTAGATGGAGACCTCGATTGAGCAATTCTGTTATCGTGCTCCCTAATCCAAAATATGCTGCGAGGTGCAATCCAGTTGTTATCTTGGGCTTCCATTGACTGTAGCCAAAATATTCTTTAGAGACTATGACTGGAGCTGTCATTGCCTGGTTGCAGCTAGAGACCTTCTTATAGTCCATAAGAAAACTCAGTATCAGGTCTTCTGTTTCTGCCGATGATGCACGGACATGGTGTGCCCAATGTCTCGCTGCATAATCATAAAGTGTGTTCAGCTGCAATCGGGCCTCCAATTCCTCGACTGTTGAACAAACACCACTTTCAAAAGTATTGAATGATAGGTATGTAACGCAAACCGAAGCAATGTTTCTTTGCGCTTCAGGGAACCAAGACAATTGCGTCTGCTCGAAGTACTCCTGTGTCGTGTAGTGAACTAACCGAATGATGCTACTTTCTTCGTCCACTGTGACTAGCCCAGCGCATACCGAGACTACGTCTTCGATTTCTGGAATGTTTTCCTCGTCAAGCTTAAGATTTCCCATTTCCACTCCCAATGCATGTCGAAGCTCTGACCTTCTCAAGGGCCTCTTAGCGCAGGTGACCCATGAGAGAACCTGCATTGCAAGCTCTTCTGCCTCTCTAGCCTGCCCTTTTATTCGCTCCATTGTGGCTTTATAAGCGTGCTCATATGCTTGAGCTCCTGTCGGCAGTTCTCTTAATGCAGTTCGAATATCCTTATGTGACATTTTCCATTGCAAGGAAGCGAAGTGAAGCTCTGCGAGCAAGAACCTGTAAAGTTAGCTTGTTGTGCTGAGCGTAGAGGAAAATTGCAATATAGATAAGAAAACACATACATTCCGCCAACTGATTTGATGATTTCACTCTTGATTTCCTCACTGCATGCCTTGAGTGAACGCCTTCCTGATTCTGTTATGCGCTTCTCCAAGAAACTCCGCACGTCTTCATCACGAGCTCGGATATCTAAAGATGCACTTTCTTCAAAGCTTTCTGTAATGTCCAGGATATAGCGCGAGGTCGCTAGAATATTTGCCCTCGTTTCGGTTTGAAGTTTGCATATCTCCGACAAGAATCGTGTCCGACAGCCTTCGGATGACTGGCATTCATCAAGTGCGTCCACAACGATGAAAACTCTGGAATACAGAGCCGCCACTGAACGAAGAGAACTGGAGATCTCGTCTAGTAATGGTCGCGTCCGTCTCTTTTCGTGTCGGCCATAGAGCGCCCTCACACTATGAGGCAAGGAAGACCGTCCCTGGCTTAGCTGCTTTAGCAAACTTGCAAGTATGTCCCCAAGCTTTTGCGTCTCTCGTTGTCTGAAGTTAAAGTAAATATATGCAATTCCAACCTCTGGGTTACTATGAAACCGTGTGATAAGATCATTTACAACAACGGAGGTGAGGATTGTTTTTCCCGCCCCGGGAATGCCAGGGCAGAACAGCGTTTGCTTATCGCCCCCAAGCCATGTCTGGAACTCTTTCGAGTCCAGAAACCACTGCCCTGTTCCCGGTTGTCGCCGCTTCAGATAGTCGCTGTGTTGAAGACCGTAGTCTATTGGTGTAAGCCAATCGAGGATCTTTGCATCTTTCTCTTGTTCCATTCTAGACCTCAGAGTTGTAGTGCTACTGAGTACTACAAAATTAGAATATCGCTACATAGTGATGGGATTCGAGAATCACTAACCGTGACCTAGTATATCTTTGATCGGGCGCTCCCCATCGACGTCACTTGGCTGTACATATTGCAAGAGTTCCTTTGCAAATGCTGCTGCGACAACTGCAGCATGCTCTTGCCAATCCTTGTTCTTGTGAGAGTCTGCGTAATCACAAATGCCTCGGATAATGATACACGGAAAGCTGTTCATCAACCCTGCTGCTTCCATCTCAAAGCAGAGAACATGCGCGCCCAGATCTTGGTTAAGTTTATCTCGGAACGTAGCGTCTTTGATGACCTGATTGCCAGATGCTATGAGACCGTAGTGCACACTCATATCTCTGGGCTTTCTCCTCACGATCATGCTCTTGTCGCAGAATCTGCAGCTTTCCTCTTCGCTATCTGAGCCGGCCTCGCGTTCAGTACATTTTTCGCTTACATGGCTATAATCTGCTTTAAATAGCACGTCGTTCAATGAATCAGACTTTAGGTATTTCGATGCCAGCCTTGGCCACTTCTCTTTCAGTTCCTCTAGGTACTCCGGTATCTTGGACCCTCTTAAATCATGCTCTGTCTCCAGCTTCGTCAATGCTGAAAGAAGAGCATTGGGTGGGTTATTCAGTGCCCCAGTGCGCTCGAAATCTCCACCTTCTTTAGTCTTCCCAGAATCCCATTGAACCACACCAGGAAAATTTGCCACGGGTGTACTAACCACGACGTCACCGAGCCTCACTTTAGGGGGAACACCGCCACCAATACCAACCACCAGACCAAATTTGATGGATGGAAAAGTGGAGATCATCCATGCGGCAACGGTCGCAGCGGGATTGTTTCCGATCTTGCCTTTGGGCAGGCAGGCTATCACCACATTATGTTCACCAACGGACCCTAGAGTATATGCGTTCGGGTCATTTGGCGGCTTTGGAAGATCCGTATGCTTTGTATCCAGCATAGCTGTCGCTGCGGTTTGCTCCTTAGGTAGCGCGCATACCCAGCCCACGGTGTAGTCTTTATGGGCCAACTCTGACATCTTTAGGTGGTAGAGCAAAAGAGTTGCGGGCTCGGGGTTGAGGCGGGTTCGCTCTTCTTCCGAAGGGAGGTCTTCACTGGACTCGAAATCAGAGGGTTCTTCGATAAAGTAAAATGGCCTCTACTGGGCTGAAAACGACATCAACAAAGCATGCGATGTTCCTCGAGGTGTATAAGAGTGAGGGTGTATAAGAGTGAGGATGGCAAGAGATAATTCAGCCTTGCAGGTTCTGCCTAACCCCGCCAAGCTGGTATGCCAGCTTGCATTTGGGGTTGCTCGTTACGAATACGAGGTATCGAAAATTGCGTCGTCAAATGAGAGTGAATTTCATGTTACACAATGCCCCGTATCTTTCTCCAGCTCAGCAGACTGTTTCATCCGTACTTACTTCTTGATAATTCCCAATCTGCCCCTTTCACACTAATTTACACCCATGTGTGTGCATATAGTATTTGTTTCCTTGAATCAATACTGAGGGCCACCTCGACATCATCTGTTCCATCAAAGCACAACAATGAAAGAAGCAACAGATACTAGAAAACCATCTAAAAAAATAGCCACTAAAAAAGAGGGAAAAAATCGCAAGCCAACACAAACAACAGGGAGGGGAAAAAAAAAGAACAAATGGGAAATGAGAGAAAGATAGAAAGCGCGTTACTTGTGATAACTCACCCTCGCTGAGCTACAAGATATCTTTTTCTTTCATTTGGACCTCCAGTATAACAAAACGACGTATCAAACCTCACACACCCATTCTCTTACAGATAAACACAAATGCGCTACAAAGTACCCGCAAGATAGAGATAATCCCTGCTTATCCTCATCACATAACCCCACTGACTCCATCACCACTACTATCCACCTCTTCCCCCCAGCCAATCTCCCCATCTCTCCAATTCCGCAAAACTAAACAACAAAAATACGCGTAAAAAAGAAACAGCTCGTGCCGTGCACCATAGATGTCTGAGCATTCTTGATAAGTGTAACCAATATACAAAAAGTCTCTGCAAAAGCCAAAAGCTCTCACACGTATATAAACACCATCATCGCCCCCTAATAACAATCCCTCCATTCAAACCTAGACCCAAAAGCGCACAAATTTAAGTTCACCATTCCATCTACCTACGTCCAAACAAACATCCAGCACGTGTTCTACCACAACCCAAAAAACTTAGACAAACATGATTGGCCCGTTCGCTTAAGCACACGCAATCCTCCTCCACTAAGATATACACATGTTATACAGAAAGGCTTGGTAGCTAAGCTTCCCCCACTCTAACCACGTCATGCAGGTAGATCTACAGGTGTGAACCATTTGTGTGTGTAACGTACATGTGTATAACGGTATATATGCAACGAGGGTTTTTGTTGGATTTGAGCTGCGATGAATTGCATCTCTCTTTCACACACACACGGAGAGAAGGATAGGAAAGATCTATTATACATCTCAACCGTCGAAAAAAAAAAAGAACATCTTCAATACTTCAATACTTCGAAACTAAAAACAATGCCACAAACCAATCATCCCAACCACCCCCTCACCACCCTCTCCCTGCACACCTTCTCCCCCTCTCGCACTTCCACCAACACCCCGAAAGACACAATAACAGCGCACTACACCACAAACCCCACCCGCACAAAAGTCTCTCTACACCTGTACCCCACGTCGCTCACTCCCCACCTCATCCCTAACCGCGAAACAATCGCCAACGAATCCTGGACGCGCAACAATCCTTCCGCCGCGAAAAAACCCGGCATCGTCGTGGAACCCCTCGTGCACGTGAAGCTCGTTGGTGATGATCAGCCTGGGCAGTTCGGTCCGGGGAGGACAGCGCTGTGGGCGACGTCGAATGAGGGGTTTGAGTTGGAGAAGCAAGTTCGTGAAGATGGAGGAGGAGGGAATGGGGCGGTTGTCACAGTGTTGAAGGATGCCAAGCGGGGGTTGTGGATTGAGCATCGGGTGAGTGCTGGGGAAGGAGGGGGGATGGTATTAAAGAGCGAGACGAGGTTTCTCAATCGGTCTGAGAAGACGGTGAAGTTGGAGCTGTTGACGTCGTTTGCGGTGAGCGGGATCACGCCGTTCGCTGGGGACGATGCGGCGGGACGGTTAAGGGTGCATCGGTTCCGCGCTGCGTGGGCCGCTGAAGGGAGGTTAGTTAGCGAGTCCATTGAGGCGTTGCATTTGGAGCGTGCGTACGCGGGTGGGATCAAGTTGTCGGAGCGGTTTGGGCAGGTCGGATCTATGCCTGTAAGAGGGTGGTTTCCTACTGCGCTGGTGGAGGATACGGAGATGGGAGTCGTGTGGGGTGCGCGCGTCGCGTGTCCCACGAGCTGGCAGATGGAGGTTGCGAGACGGTATGATGATGTGGTGCTCGCGGGAGGGTATGCAGATCGCGAGTTTGGGCATTGGGTGAAGAGTGTAGGGCCCGGGGAGGTGTTTGAAGCGGCGCCGGCGTGGGTGACGTGTGTGAAGGGGACGGTGGACGATGCTTGTGATGCGCTTTTGAGTGTGGATGTGCTAGCGGTGGAGGCTCAACATGCTGTTGAGAGGGATCTGCCGGTCGGGTATAATGATTGGGGAACGAGTTGGGGGGCGCCGCGTGAGGATAAGCTACTCGAGGTTGCTGATCGTTTGGTTGGGCTTGGGGTTCGCTATTTAGTTATCGATGCTGGGTGGTATATGCCGGAGTCGGACAACGCTCACTGGGCAACGACGATGGGTGACTGGAAAGCAAATCCGACCCGGTTTCCAAGAGGCCTTGTAGCAACGGCGGCGGCAATCCGTGAGAAGGGTCTCATCCCTGGGCTGTGGATGGAGCCGGAACATGTTGCTCAAGATTCTCTTGCTTTTCAAGAACTTGATCATCTTCTCCACCGGGATGGACAGCCCCTCACACTCGAGCTACGTCGTGCATGGGATCTACACGACCCCTGGGTTCACAAGTACCTTGATGACCGCGTGATCGGTCTCCTCGCTGAAGCTGGTTTCGGATACCTCAAAATCGATTACAGCGAGACGCTCGGTATAGGCGTTGACCATCAGGACAGTCTGGGTGAAGGTCTACGACGCCACGGCGAGGGCACACATGCTCTTTTCTCTCGCATCAAAACAGCATTGCCAGATCTAGTGACGGAACTCGTTTCCGCGGGGGGATCACGTATGGAAGCTTCGTTGCTCCAGAGAAGTTCGATGGCGAGTTCCACAGATGCTCACGAGACACTCGAAATACCAATCATTTCCGCGGCACTGCATCGTCTCGTGCTTCCTAGGCAATCACTCATCTGGGCCGTATTGAATCACGACGATTCCACCAAACGTCTCGGGTACACTCTTGCGTCTACATTTCTTGGCCGCATGTGTTTGTCCGGGAATATAATGGGACTGGAAGACGAGCAGCTGGCGTTCGTGAAAAAGGCAGTAGATTTGTACAAACAAGCTGTGCCGGTGATCAGGGACGGAGTGAGCCGCTGTCGTACAGACCAACTTGGTCCAAGTTGGCGGCATCCATTTGGGTGGCAAGGTGTTGTAAGGCTGACAGATACACAGGCTCTTGTCGTTTTGCATTGCTTTGAAGGTTCGCCTGAGCATGTTCGTTTAACCCTTCCAAGTATCGGCGATGATCAGAATGACTGGCAGCTGATGAGCGTGCTCACAGCGATGCCGGTATCGATTCAGGGGTCGACGCTCGAATTTTCCATCGCCGCCGATTTTGATGCCCAGGTAGTCTTGCTTGAACGTTTGTAGATTTCGCTCGGGAATATTTTGACAGAATTTTGAGTTTATGAATACTAAGCGTAATAGAAGCATGACTGACCCTTGTGTCAGTGCCCGATAATTTTGATGTCCTTGATTCTTTCCTGAAATGGGCCATAAAATGCCAAATGTCGACAGGATGCCTTTCATCAATGAAGGGGAGCTAGTTGACATTTTTTTAGCGATATTTTCCATCCAAACACACCGTCTAACGCCTGGCATTTAGGCGAAATGAAATAAATCGAGACAAATCAAAGCAGCCTGTTCATCGCTTGCGGAATATTTGCTCTTGCATTTCACAATCCAGCATGAACCGATATCTCACTCCAGTGCGATGGCTCAGATCGAAGACAAATCCCACAAAGCAATGACCAGTGTTAACGCAGAGAAGAGAGACAAACAACGCTACATTATCTCCACAATTAATCGACAAAGAATTAAGATGCAGAGTTTTGTCGAGCTTCAGATATTCTGGGTACTTCTGCTGAGGCTTCAGGTCGCACATTCACGTTGCTTGTTCGTAAGGATTCAGGCGTGTCGGCAACATCCCGGTTGGTGGATATGTTCCCACTATTCACCGCTTCCCGATACTCCGGAAGTGTTCCTTGCTCGTGATCCTGTCTCGAGACCGCTCTGAGTGGTATTGCTAGGCCACTTGCCGCATCTTGATGCCGAGGCACGGGGATATTGCTGTTTGGCTGGTACGGAGGCGGGGCCTCGCCTTGCTCGTTGAGCCCTTCTTCTCGTCTAACAAATACTGCTGTCTGATTCTGCCTCCAGGACCCGTGGAACCACCTTCGGGTGTTCACCCACCCTTCCATGTCCCGTGCTAGAGCATTTTGTCCGCCCGCCCGCGTCTGCTCTTTCCGCTGCCTGCGCCGTTTCTGGATCCAATAGAGGCCGACTGCAAGTCCGACGCCAAACAAGGCGATAAAGAGGAAGTAGTAGTTTATTACGCCGTTCTCTTGAGGATGTGAATCGGATCCCGAATCAGAACCAGAGAAACCGGGAATGAGGTCGGAGGGAGGGCTAACCGTCTTAGTGGGGACGATAGAAGAGATGGTAGAATTCTGGGTAGGAGATGTGGTGGTCAACAATGTCGTAGGCATTTCCACACGAGAAGTAGTCCCAGAGACACCCGAAGAGGTGTGAACAATGTTTTGGGCTATAGTAAAAGTAGGGAGAAGAAGTAAAACAAGCATTAGGCCGGCCCTCGGCGATTTAGTGTGCTCATGGTCAATCAGTAGTACGGGTTCAGCGATCATTGTCACAGAAAGACGTGTGCCTCAATGTGACGAGAAGTATTGGAGCCATTCAATTTGCTATCGATGGTTGCACAGTACCAACAAACCCCGTGCTCGGTATTGAGTTCGACAGTGTTGGTGTTGTAGGCGGCATCCGGGTAAGAGTCAAGTGGGAAGGATGATGATCATGATTGTGAGGAGGGAGGAGAGAAGCTGACCGAAGACTTCCTTTTCATAGCGGTGATTACATGGTTGGGCGCACTATATTCATCTTTTGATAGGTGAGGGCCTTCAGTGGTGGTGGTCTACACGGAGGTCGGCGGAAGCTTATCTGATAACACGCTTGACTGTATGCGGTTAGGGCGATAATCGATCTCCATCCGCCCAGTAGTGGATGCAAGTTTGAGCACCCTGACGGATTCCTGACCAAGCCATCGCCCACACCCCCATCCATTCATAAACCCCACGGCCGTCTTTATTCGATTCTCTTTCCAACATGGTCAAGGCAGTGCGAGGTAAGACTCTCTATGCATACTCTCTCGGCCGTAGCTCACGGGCAACGCAGGTGTCATGGTCAAATGTGACGCGTCCATCAAAGCTATGCTTATCGACATCGACAATAAGAACCATAATGACTTCATCATTGAAGACCTCGACGAGGAGCATCTACTAGTCAAGGAGGGCAAGATCATGGCCCTAAAGAACAGGCTCGCTCAGGTACCTCTTTCATCAGATTTGAATTGCAAAAGCTCATAGCTGACCAAACGCAGATGATGAAGGAGCGGCTCAAGGATCCCACGGAAGAAATCGAAAGTGGAAAAGAAAATTGAGATCAAAGCATGGCTGTTGCGCTCGTTTTCTGGGTCTGTTTCTATGCTACGCTACGAGTCCCCGCGAATCGACCCACATTCCATCCGAACCGGCCTGCCACCATTTTACATCGCATCCTTCTGCTCGGCTCCTTCAATAGCTGGGACCCATGGCACACGCCTGGGAACATAGAGTTCATTGACGGGCTTCAATTTGGCGAGGGTATCGGTGTCGTCCAGAGTGCCGAGCTACATCTCATATTAGCCCGCGCGCTAAGTCCGACAATGTATTGACAGCATACCTTGAGAACTATAAGTCCGGGGAAAGCGCCTCCATCACGCCACATGGTGGATCCACAGTCAGGGCTAATCAGACTTAGCAATGGAATTAATTGGCACATGTTCAATTCACAACGTACCAAAAGTAGGAAGTGATGGTATTGCCCGAGCTGCCTTTGGATTCGTAGGCCTTGGCCTGTCCTTTGGTGATGGTGAACCCTTTGGCTGGGTAAATTCCATTGGTGCTATAGGTTGAACCGGTGGTCTTCTGGCAGTCCCTACAGTGGCAGAGTGCCTACACCATTGTCATTTGGTGCTGCGAGAGTACGTTCCCTGTCGACATACCTTGGATAAAGCGTCTCCCTCAACGGTGTAGCGAACACCACCACACATACAACCTCCTTCTTGGGCCATTGTGTCTCTGTAAGGATAAATTTGGGATTTGCAAAACAAAAAAGTGTGTCAGTGTGAAGGAAGATTTTGTTGAGGGGGTCTGTGAAAGAGCTGGAGCTATTGCCAGACCAGCGAGGGTCCTCGGCGAGCGGGATTCCGGTTTATAAACGTGAAAAATCTCCACCTATCCGCCACGTAGGGTTATACTCTAACCTGTTCTACTCGACCAAGCTACTGCACCACAAGAAGGGAGTGCGGGGAGCAGCAACCGCTCCGATCCAACCTGCGAAAGAACGCTAGCTCGCAAGATTCTATGTCTCACCCTCACATAATATGAGCTTCACATGTGCAGTATAAAGATTGCAACTCGTTATTATTTATCCAACAAAATACTCATCCTCGAGCGGACCTGCCTCATACGGATATCGTGATTAGATACTGTCTGTTTTCAGCAAATGGCAAGGGTAAGGAGGATTCCTAATTTGATTGGTGACATCTCGTGCGAATAACTATCTTTGCATCCGCTTAAAGTGGGATGATGAGGGCGGTGCAGTAGTGACGTCTCTAGCTTCTTCCAGTACGTGGATTGGACCTTGCGTAACGTGTTGCGTACACCAACTCAGGTACTTCGGTATTGTACTTTATAGGCTGAGGAGGACAATGTTTGGGGGCAGAATCCAATTCGAGCAATTCCTACATTCTACACCTCACGATCAATTGATTGCTCTGCGAAAATTAGTAAATCTGAGTCATTTTGCCGGTAAGTTATCGTAGAAGGCGGGGCCAAATAGGAAATCGGGCCTTTGTGATTAGTCTACATCATGAGTCCCCCAAACCGCATGAGGGAAATGCGAGAGAAATGCGAAGGTGGGGTTAATACATGGTCACGTGGTCGCGGGTCATCCCCGCGTTTCGCTAACCTTAATCAATCTCCCACTACCTATCGATAACATCATTAGCGTCTTCGTTCGCGATGAACTTCGAATGCCTGTCATTGATCAACAAAACTTGCGTGTTCAACCGTCCTCAGGCGTGCAGATTCCACCAGCATGACGAACGCCCCGCCAAATGTCTGGAATCAGATGAACTATGTCCCTCCCCGCGGCCAATGCAACTACCGCCAGTCCCTAATTTCCCCAAAATGTCCCTGTCTTCGCTTCATGCTACACCCTCTCAAGGTACGCCAAAGCCCTCTACATTAGAAGAAGAAAAGCAATATCATGAATGTACATAAGCGCTGACTTGCAATCGTAGAGCTCCTCAAGCTACGAGTGTGACGGCTGTGCGCACCACGCGTCGTTCCACAGCATGGAAAACAAAGCTGAAGATGAGATCAGAAAGCGATGGGAGCAGGAAGCCAGCGAGAAAGCGCAGCGAGATCAAGAAGTGAACAAGAGACCACGCAAGCGGCTGCGCGAAATAGAATATACAGTGGCAAGCGCTGGAGCGACAGCAACAAGCGGCGTCTTGACACCGGACGATGATACGGCAAGCGAAATAGGGACGAGCAAGACGAGAGGAGGAACGAAGACGAAGAAGGTGGCTAACAGAGCTTTGAGAACGAGAAAACCCAAGGGAGACACGCTGGGGATTGCTGAGCTCATGGAAGATCAAGATTGTATTGAGTTGGACTAGGTTGAAAGCTGAGTGCAGGACGGAGCAAGGTCGTCGGATATATGATACCCCTACTGTTATGTTCAGTTCTACAGCAACTATACTAGAGATTTTAGATATAGACTTTGATCAATGTCGTAAGGTAGCAGTGCTTTTTGTTGCTTCCATCTCGACACCACCGAGCTCCGCAAATGCCAAGCCTTGCCTGACTCGCGTGAGCTTCAAGCGCATTCCGCGTCTTCTCCACCCTCAACTTTCAGCAAGAATGTCAGCCAACTTTTCGTTGTAGCCTTAACCATCCATATCGAGCCCTCTTACTTCAATTAATACATAGGACTAGTCGCTGAACCCTCGCAAAGATGGCGACGCCGACGCCTTCGACCAATACGCCTCAGAAGCACCTGATGGCGCTATCCTCCCCCGCGCCCCGCAGCGTCCCACCCATGACCTTCGATTCTCCCGCCGTGCTTAATATGCTCAATGAGGGTGGCATTGGAATGGGGATATCCATGAGCGGGATGGGCATGAGCCAATTAGGGCTGAGCCAGCTGGGACGCGGAGACGAGGACGAGCGGCGGCGGCGGCTTGAAGGCATTGTCACCATGCTCAAGGGTCGGCCAGGCCGTGTCAGCGAAGAAGGTCTCATTGCGCTCTGTAGGAAGGATGGGATAGACTTCGAACGCTCCGTGGAACGGGACGGGACCACCGTCCTGACCCTGGTCATTGGCAACGAGGCCATGTGCGACATATCCATTTTGAACGGCGATGTGACGAGCGTCAAGTTGGAACTTGCTTCAGACGACGACCATACGTTTAAGGATTCTGGGTCAAGGATTCTGTTCAAGTCATTGACCCCGCGGCCCGGTGCCAACAAGATCAACCTCATGCTCGATCAGTTTGCTATGAACCTCGATAAGCTCCTGCGAATGGACAAGCTGAGCGCGGAGAATGGGGGCGTGCCGTGCTTCAAGGCCATCTTCGCCATGCACAAGAGTTTGAGGAGGCTTTTTGAGCACGAGAAAAAGATGGCGCTTGCACTTATGGACGCAAATACGCCCGACGCAGCATACAGGGCGGAACGTGAAGTTCTCTGCAAAAAGAGCGGACGAGCGCGTCTGAACGCAGGAACCTGCCTTGGTCTGAGTCTGGAGTACTGGATGGACCGACGACATTTGATACGCAAGAAGCCCAAGTCCACCCAATCGACCAAAGACAAAACTACCTCCATGTCTGAAACCTACGACGATGAACACCCTGAAGACGCCTTCCCCACCACCAACAAAACCTACTCCCTAACCATCGAGTGCGAATCCTCTCCTTCCTCCATGTACACGCCGATCCGCATCCCCGACTCGTGGATCTCTGACGCAATCGAAGTCGAAAAAGCGCCCGATGGGCCAGACGCCGTCATCAACAATCTCCTCAATAACACCTCGACAATCGACTGGCTGGACCCCAAACCGACATATCTCGACTCCGCGGCAGGCGCAGCAGGCGACCACGACGCGCTGAATATCGAAAACGCGCCCGGTCGTCTGCCCAACATCCGCTTCGTCGCGCGCTTCAACCCCCCGCTCGTCGTACCCCTCTCGGTGTACGTCCAGATCGTCAATTCCGTGGGTCTCGAGACGCCGCAGGACCTCCACCCTACCACGTTCGTCGGCCTCGCGATCCGCCCTGGTGAGCAGGACCCGGGGTCTAGCAGTGCCGCCGGCGGCGACACCATTGAGATCCAGCACTCGCGGAACGTGCTCGTCGTAGACAGTAAAACCGGGAAAGAGACGACGCGACCGCACATGAACTCTTTATACGTGCCTAAGCTGGAGTACTCGCGCGCGCTGGAGAGTCTCCCGTTCCAGCACCCCCGACAACTCGTCGAACTGCTACCTACGCTGCGCCAATACGCGATGGTGACGTCGCTGGTGCAGGGCGATTTCGTGTCTCCTCCAAACATCACTAATAACCCCAACCCCAACAACCCTGACACCACTTCCGAAAGACATCAACAGGAAGCAGGAGGAGAAGAAAAAACACCACCACTCCAACTCGACATCTCCCTCTCCTACGCCCAACCCGCCCCACGCCTCACCCTAACCATCCCACATCCCTTATCCCCCTCCCCACACCTCCCCCTTCCCCCACCCACCACCTCCCCAACATCCTCGACTACACTCACAGGCGACACCAATAATACCCCACCACCACCACCCCCTCTATCAAATCCACAAGACTTATTCAAACACCTCTTCCTTTCCCCCATTCCAGCCTTCTCGTCGCCATCGCCACCGTCCTCAACCGCGTCATCATCCTCGCGCGAGAAAAACGTCAACATCAACGCAAACGAGAAAGAAAAGGACAAGGAAACAATACACTACTACCCCCCTCTCAAAATCGTCCTCGACATCCTAGCAAACGGCCGCGTCTTTGTGCATGAGGAGAATCTCGTTCCTTCTCCTACTACTTCTGGTCTTACCGCAGGCGGACACGGGAGTGGTGATGTAATGGACATTGACCCTACCTCCACCACCAACGATAACAACAAACCCAAAAATAAACTCGACGTCGGCGGTGAAGGTAGTAAGCAAAACACCATGGCAGGAGTAGCGGGAGGAAGTGCGAGTGAGGATGATATAATGAAGCGCAAACGCCGCATCGCTCGTGCCCTGGACGTCGTTGGGGATTTGGGCGTGTGGAGTGAGTGGGTTAGGGCGCAGGTTTTGGTGTGAAAGAAACTTGTTGATGAAAAGGGGTGGGTTAAGTTGAGTTTGAGAGGAGGGGGATTGATATTTTTTTGTGGTTTTTTTTTTTTGGTTTTTGGGGGTTTTGGTGTGTGAAATGTTAGGCGTGGGGTGTAAGTACAAGTCTACAGTATATATTAGGTGTAGGTAAGGAAAGAAAACACTTTATAAAAACTAAAATAGCAAGAAACTACCGTCTCCTTTTTCCCTTTTTCCCTTTTTCCCTTTCCCCTTCCCCCCTTCTTCTTCTTTTTTTCCTTCCTTGAAATAAACTAGGTATACCTACAACGAAAGTTATAACCGGTCACTTAACCGTTAACTTGTTACCGTACCGTAACTATACCCTCCCCTCACTCGCTCTCGTTTCTAAATTAAAAAAGGTTCAGTTCAGTTTAGTTTACTTTACGTTTAAGTGTTACATTTTTTTTAAAAAAAAAAGGGGGGGGGTTTAGCTTTACTTTACCTTACTTTAACTCTACCCATATACCATACCATGCTAACAAATGAATGAATGAATGGAAGACACACAGAGACAGAGACCGAGAAACAAACAAATTAGAATTGCGAAATTCTTATTAATTATAACATAACATAACATATACTTATTGCATTGTTATTATATTATATTATACATTGCGATTGCTTATGTACCTAGGTATGTACGTAGGGCTAAGTAGTTATGTTATGTTGTGTTGTGGGGGGGTAACGTTAGATAGATAGATGAATAAATAAATAGACTGAGTTGAGTTGAGTTGAGTGGACGGAGTAAGGTGAGGTTACTTAGGTATGTATGTACATACATAAAGTACTTACCTACTTTTAAAAGTCCACGTCACACGCAAGGCTCCAATCCAGGTCTCATCACGACCCGGGGGTTAGGTATAAACATGGATGATGGACACAATTTACATCAATGCATCACAAGGGCAAAAAAAAAGTTGCCATTTTTATTCTTTGGGGTGGGTAAAAACTTTTTTTGTTTGTTCGTTCGTTTCATATCTCTCTTTTCGTGAATTTTTTCTTTCATTTCGTGGGAGCATCCCATCCCATCCCATGCCATCCTCACTTGATGAGGTAGGTAGGTAGGTTAGGGAGTGTGTGTGTAGATTACATAACATAAAGGGGGGGGCGGGCGGGTGGTTAGATTCCCAGCAACCATTGCTAATTGGTTGCTGGAGGGAGAGAGAGAGAAGTAAGAACGGCAAAACTAAGTTGCGGGGTATGAAAACAAACGGTGTGTGTGGGTTTGGGGGGAGAGGAGAAGATGAAGATGTGGCAAGTTTTGCAGCAAAAAAAAATTGTTTAAGCAAAAGACGCCAAATAAGCAATAATCATCTATATTCCCCGGGGTCCCGGTGTCGCGCGCGTAAATCCAAAGTGTGATATCATTGGTCTAAGGGAGTAGGAGGAGGAGGAGGAGGAGGAGGAGGATGGTAAAGTCGGTAGGAGGGTATTAGAAGAGTGTTTGGAGATGACGCAGCATTTACGGCTTCGCGACGGGGACGACCATCTCGAGCTCCTCGCCGGGAGCCTTGGAGGCGAAGCCGGCGACATCGGCACCCTCGACCTTGCCGTACAGAGTCTCGCAGATGATGCCGGTGATCTGGTACGGGTCACCGTTGGAGGCGGGGCGGCGGTCCTCAAAGTAACCCTTGCCCTCTGCGGCGACGGAGCGGGGGATACGGACCGAAGAGCCGCGGTTGGCGACGCCCCACGAGAACTTGTCGTAGGACGAGGTTTCGTGAGCGCCCGTCATGCGGAGCTGGTTGTCCTCTCCGTAGACGGCCATGTGCTCCTTCTGGCGGTCGGCGAGCTTCTCCATGGCGGCCTCGATGGCCTTCATGCCACCCTCGGCGCGCGTCTCCTTGGTGGAGACGTTGGTGTGCAGACCGGCACCGTTCCAGTCGCCAGGGATGGGCTTGGGGGCAAAGGTGACCTTGGCACCAAACTCCTCGGCGACGCGGTGAAGCAGGAATCGAGACATCCAGAGCTGATCACCCACTATTATGTAATTAGCATGGGACCCATCTCGACGATCGGCGAAAGTCGGAGGAGCGGGTACGTACTGTCAATGCCCTGGCAAGGGCCAACCTGGTACTCCCACTGGGCGGGCATGACCTCGGCATTGGTGCCGGAGATGTTGATGCCAGAGTACATGCAGGCCTTGTAGTGAGCCTCGACGATGTCACGGCAAAAGACCTTGCCGGTGCCTACACCGCAGTAGTAGGGGCCCTGGGGAGCAGGGAAACCGTTCTTGGGCCATCCGTAGGGCCAGCCCTGTGTGTCGAGGAGGGTGTACTCCTGCTCGAGACCGAACCAGAACTCGTGCTCGGCGTGCTTGTTCAGCACAATGGCGGCATCGTGGCGGAAGTTGTACTTGTTGGGCTTGCCGTCGGAGCCATACGTCTCGCACATGACGAGGACGTTGTCGCCCAGACGGAAAGGGTCGGGGTACAGGGCGACGGGGCGGAGGTAGACATCGGAGTCGTGGCCAGGAGCCTGACCGGTGGACGAGCCATCAAAATTCCATTCAGGGAGATCGGCAACCTTCTCGGGCTTCTTGTCCAGAGTCTGGAGGAGTGGGTATGGTTAGCATGAGGGATATTTTTTTACTTGTATTTCCAAGGCAAAATGACGTGGAGTGACGATGCGATATTGCGGGTATTGTTTCTTCCTGCGCCGTCCCGCCCCCGCCCCTGCCCGCCCTGCCAGCGCCTTGCATCGGCGTCAGCTTTCGGTTAGCGGCTGCGGCAGGACAGGGCGCGCGGGCAGGCAGCTCATCCCACCACCACCACCACCCGCCCACGCTTATCGGGACAAGCTGGCGATAAGGGACTGCAAGCCACCAAATGTACCACGCACAAGACGCATCCAGCCATTGGAACGCCGCAAGGCCACCGCACGGCGGACAAAGCGAATGCGGGAGGGAAAATGGGTGGAGGGTGCTCACCTTGCACTTGGAGCGCACACCGTTGGAGCCGTCTATCCAGACGTACTCGGCAATGACCTTGCCATTCTGGGGGAGCTTGAGGTACTTCTCGAGGTTGGCGGTGTTGGAGAGAATTGATGATTCAGCCTGCGGAACCGCGAGTGAGCAATTGTCCAACAGTCGGGGGAAGACAAGCTTGAGTCATTGTTCCCCTCCCCGGTTTGCACAAGAGAGAACAAGACAAGCCTGGAGAGGTAGGTACTCACCATGACTGCGGTGTTGTGTGTGTGTGAGAGTGTGAGGAAAGTGGGTATAGGTATTGTGGAAGTGGTACGAAGAGGATGAGGAGGAGGATGAGGAGGAGAATCAAGGAGTCAGAAAGAGGGGCAGGGTCGAGGTTGTTTATAGATGGACGATGATCAAGAGGCAACAAGCCACGGAAGCAGGTCGCAAGGGTAGGATGCTGTAGCAATGCGAAGAGTGGATAGTCAAGATAAGGGGATCTGGGGCGTGGATCCTTAAGTAGGTACCTAGTCGGTTGCGTGGACCCGTTGTCGGGTTGGGACTTGGGATGGTGCAGCACCAGGCAGGGAGCGTGTGAGCGTGTGCCTGGCCTGGCCTGGGTGTGTCTGTGTGTGTACAAGTAGTGTGTGTGTGTGTGGTGTGCGGCGTGAAGTGGCGGGGCGCGCGCGCTGAGGCCAAACGGAGTAGAGGTGTAATGGTAATGGGGTCAATACTACCCTATAGCGACCATCTATTACTCCTAGTCAAGTCGGTTTTGCTGTAGTGGTCAACTGGTCACTGCCAAATGCAGGCCTGCCTGGGCCAAGAAGAGCCGTCGCCGCCCGCCCGTACTGTTGGGCTGCCCTGTCCGTGGGATGAAGCACAGTAGTCTGCAGTACGTTATGTAGTCGCCTTTGTTTGTATTTTACATACATGTCTAGTTACTCCCTATTGTACAAGCACCATTATTGCACCCAAGAAAAAATAAAAACAACGACAAGAAAAACAATGCAATGTCCCCCATGCGCCATATTATAACATTGCCGGGGTGCGTGATGTGTGTCTCTATTGAACCGCAGTCTTGGATGGGGGCAGAATATCCCTCCTATGCACCATCGGTCCAGCCCCATCTCCAACCCCAAATCGGATCCAAACCCCCATTTATTCTTCGGTCGGAAGTAAAGAAACAGCACATAACCACCCACCACCGGATACTTCCCTGCTACTATTCCACCCTAACTCGATGGTACCTTTTTTTTTTCTTTTCTGTTTTTCCAAGTTTGTATACCTGTAATGGACATCGGACAACTGATGCCGCCAATTCACAGTGAGGAATCGGATATTGAATACAGAGACATACATAATCACTGAAACCCAGCGAACCGACATATTCCCCTTCCGCTTGGGTGGGGTCTGGTCCGATCCAAAGGGTTTGCCTGAGAGCTGCAACAAGCTGAACTGAGCAATAAGCACAGCCACGTCTAAGACAAAGGGTCAAACAAGGGGGCCAACAAAGACCCAGAAAAAAAACAAACGCTCGTACGTTCATAGCCTTCAAACAGCCGGTTGGGCGCGGCTGTCATTGAGTGAATTATTGAAGAAACTTCATATCTTCCGTTTTTGACCGCTTGGTCGTCGGGAAGCGTCGCCGCAAGTGCGCCGCCGCCGCCGTCGCCCTATGTCCAAGACACTTTCCAATACCCTAATGGCCGCCCGGGACCTGAGACGGACGCAGTTGCTAAATTTAACGGTACGGTACGTTATTGATTCAATACAGTCTGTTTCTGTCGGCCGTGCTGGTTACCTGGCCTAGGTAGTTAACTATTAGCAACTTGGGTAACTATCGTGAACGGTAATGTTGGTGAGCACTTGCACTGAGGCGGCGTGTTTGTTTGCATACATAGGGTGGCGATAAGATAAGCCCCGCCAACCAGTCGCTGTCAGCATCCAGTCAGCAGCGAAGGCCTGGATGGATGCAGGGTCAACCGTTCAATATCTCTCCACCATCATCAATAACGTTACAACTTACGCCGTATTGTATGCATTACAGCATAAAGTTCATCATCCATAACGAACAGCCGGCTTGGTTCTTCCAACTAATCAACCCCTTTCTTTTTTGTCAATATCTTGATTTCTTTTTCCGTTGGTTGGCTAGCGGAGTGGGTGCGCGTGTTTAGTCTTCCGCCTGTGTGCGTTATTTTTAGCCAGTCAGTGTTCGACGTCTTCGATGCTTCTTCCAGCACAATCTCTCTTTTCAACATCATTAGGTAAATATGAATCATTAGACCATGTAGAGTTTTCATTCGCATCAGTCTCGTGTCGTCTCAGGTTGGCAGACATGCGGTAACTATGTTGGAAAATGGCGGTAGTCATACCGCCTCCGCGCCGCCGAATAATACCGCAACCCAATCTACCGTACTGTAGTTTGCGGCTGCAGACGACGAGCTGCACAGTGAAGATAACCACCGTTCTCGTCGTTCGCATCGGGGCTGACCTGGCCATGCTTGCTTCACATTCAATGCTTTGCCGGGACGAGACCACGATCCCCCGTGTCTTTGCTCAATTCTTGCTGTCATTTACCCGATGCTAAACCCCACGGTGTGAATAATGCCAGCGAGAATTGCCCTTTGTTTTGCTGTAGTTGCTGCCAGGTAGATTGGCATGGCGACAAAGGGCACGAATGGTTGCGATGTCGGCAAAACCACGTCTTTCTAGCCCGCCTTAGTTCCCCGCAAATTCTCGCGCGCCTGTGGGGCGCAAACCGTGCATAGATAAGGACAATGTCGTCCCTCTCATTGGTTGCCGATGATTGATGTTCAAACGTAATGCCTCGCCGGCCCCCTGCCTGCTCTGTTGCTCTTTGTGATGCCCTCAGGTCAACCGCTTTCGACTCTGGGGTACGCGAGCACGGTGTCTGTATGGATCATACCAAATAGCAGTTCCGTTATGTCGACGATGAACGGTGGTGGTGGCATTCTGGTGTTGACATCAGAGATTTGACGATGACTTCATTGATGACTAATCACTGGATCACATGACCTGAGTCGAAGCCAAAGCGGGGCTAGCGCGCTATTACTCATCACGTTTGTACTGACAACATCTAGCTCCTCAAACGACAAAGTATTTAATATGTGAGCTAGATAATCTAATATTAAGCTGTAAACAATGTGGTCTCATCATTAAATCAATGCATTATAAGCATCTGGGCTAAAGATACACCAAAGAAGCGCAGAGGAAGACAAGAAGACATGCAATGTTAAGAAAGCAAGCAAAAAAAGAAAAAAAGGACACGAAAAAAAGCAGTAGCTGAATGCAATAACTAAGAAGCCGAGTAGAATAGTTTAGGATTTAGTAGGTCCAAGAGTCTTACAGTGTAGCTCTACTTGTTAGATTCCTAATTAAGCTTATAGAGTCCTAACTAGCCTAGAATTCTAGCGCTAGTAACTAAACTTCCGGCCCTTTACTTACCGTGTTGAACGCATGTATTTACCGTGCCTATGTACATAACTCCAATAACTCTTCAAGACGCGGCTTTAAGGGAATACCTGCGAGACGTAACAATTCCTTGTTCTATTAACCCCAATAACTCCACTATATTATAGATATAAAAGCCGTTATAATCGTAATACCTATGCAATCGCTACTACCTTTAATTTAAACACTTTAACTTCAACGTCGCCGAAAAGATGTCTATCTTAACTAACATAAGCCTTAGCCCGCGCGAGGAAGTAGTAGATACCTTTTTCCGCTGCCTCCAGGGTCTTAACAGCAATAACCGCAACCTCTTTAAATCTACTATACTTAAGACTAAAGAATTCCACTTTATTAGCAATATGTTCATAATTAAAGGCTGTAACGCCGCCCGGTTCAACATTATCTTTCTTATTACTACACACATATCCAGCAATGTCCGCGTGGAACTCAAAGGCACAGATACAGCGTCCTTATCTTGTCACAGCATCTCTTACCATGTTCGACCTGAGGATCAGTTTAAGGCAGAAGAATCCTCGTTTACGGCGTACAATTTGTATGATATCGATTTTGTAAAGGCAGATGGGCTGTGGAAGATTAAGACATGGAATGTGGATATTCGGCGGACTACGGGTGATCCGTCGCTTATACAGGCTTGAAGATTCAAACTCTTTATATCGACCGACGCGTAGGAGGAGATGAAAACTATTAGCAGGGGGGCAAGGTATTGATTCTGTTTGAACAAATATGTTTCCGCTCGGTCAGCTTTGGATATTCCTATTTATTACACAGAGTATTGATTGTATCGTTCAACAGCCTGATCTATATGTATTATAACTGTAATATTATGAGAATCCATCCTCCTATACTCTGCAATGGGCATGCTCAGATTTGCGCCTTAATTGATGCTAAACGATGTCCGCTCAGTAGCACCCTCCCAACTAGTAACTTAAAAGACCTTTTGCGAGATTTTAAGAGCGGTTTTGACTTCATATACTCGTAATATATCCGTTATTTAGCAACGTAAGCTGTAGACAAGATTCTGGAATAATAGCAGCATATAGATACTTAACGTATCTACTCGGCGATGTACAAACATATTATATAACTATTCTCAGGAAGCAAGCAAAGACAAACGACCGCACTTCCGAATAACGGTTAAGCTCTTTATAAGAAGTCTAGCCGGACTTATATTGTCTGTAACGCGTATCCATATCTAAGGAATGTCTAACGTATAGATAATCCGTATTTAGAGTCTATTCAGTAGGTACCTTTGAGTGTGAACGGTTCTATTAGGCATATATTCTAGTTAAAACGTCCGTTCGATCGGTAGGGAGTTTGTATGTTGTAGCGTTTCGTGGCGATTAATCGTAAAATTAGGGGCGTTGAATACATTATAAAGTCCCGCATTATGGACACCTTTGATAATGATCTAGCTAACAGCGTCCAGGCCACTGAGGTGGTCTATGTCACTGAACAGGTCTGTATAAACAAATGATGACTGCTCTTTGTAGATCAATGGCCTAGAAGAGCGTAGAAGCGGTCTTGCCGAATGTGGTATTGTGGGGTGAATATCCGGACTGATACGCGAAGGGGTCGGCAAATCGGGTTTCCAAGCCAGCGACGGAAATGGCCCAATCTTTCATGTCTTTTCGCAGTCCCTTTTTGATGATACGACGCGGAACCCATCGGAAGCGATAGAAAGGACCATTCGTAACTCTAGGGACCTCAACAAGTGGCATCGGCAAATACATTGATGGAGTTCCCGCTTGGCCTGTGGAATGGCCTGGAGTGCGTCAGTCAGGCAAGCTCTGAGAGAATAACATGGGAGATTGTCGAAGCAAGCAAGACTGTATTCTGCCGGTTCGAGGAGACTGTTAAGCGTACTCCCCGCGTCCTGCGATGTTGGCTTTGAAGTTGGACCCCCTTATTTCTTGTATACGCATTTGAACTTTCCCAGCGTTAACAAACTAGACGAAGGTACTATGGATACTATGCACGTCTGTATAAACGTCTATGATGGCCTATATATGGAATAATATCGCCGTTTTAGTTGAAGATGTAGATGGCGGGAAAGTGCCTTAGAATTATCTGGAGCCTATCTATGAGAACCTCCTTGTTATGTGTTGCATGGATCTTTCTAAGGACAGAAACTTGCACTATAACGCTATAGTCTACTTTTTAGGGGTCTTAGAAATCTATCCTACTAAGCTGGCCTTTTGAAGACCTTATGATTACACACCGTTTCTTTTAGCACTCCTATAGGTAGGGCGTCTGATTATCCTTGAGTATGCTCTGCCCCTTGCCCCGTATATGTATTTTTAAGTCCACTGGCTAGATTAAATAATATGTTAAGACTAAGCGTAGCGGTTATGCGAATATTTACGGCTTAAGTACCTCCAGTGAGGCGACATGATTTATGGTGTAGTAGCTAGAACGTAGCGAGTAGTAGAGGATCTTCTTTTTAGTTGGTGGCTAGATATTAACTTAGGTAGTATTTAAGATAACCTTGCCGTCTATCGTCTGGGATACTCGTTTTTAGCAGATCTGGAAAATAAGCTTTAAATTGCGTTCTGGACTCTAAGTAAACTTGCGTTCTTAAAAAAAGTGGGCTTTCTGTTCGAGAAAAGCTTAGGAAAGGACAAAATACGTCGTTACTTAAGAATGTGTGACTCCTTTGTCCGATTACTTTACGCCAGCGTCTATACAACGAGTGGTATACCAGCTAGGGGCGAGGAACTTTAGATTATGCGGAATTTTAGATGCAAGTAGGTAGATAGTTTAATTTAGGCTTTAGATAACGGGTAGACAAGCTATATAGTATTAAATGGGTAGGTAGGGCCTTTTGTCTGCATATGATTCTATCCTCTTTACAAGTATGCCTGTTTAGTTCTTTTACCAGTATGCTTTGAAGGTTTGAAGCGTGGGAAAAGGGTCATTCATGAAGATCTTTCTATGAGCCTATATAAAAAGCCAATATCTCCCAGGTAATACATGAGCTTCACTGTTATCAGTGTTGTCTTGTGTGTAGTGCTAGGTCTGCTTCTGAGGCTTGTCCTAAGCCTTCTCCTCAGCTGTTGTTGCCGTACCCGCAGCTTAACCTGTACCCTTGTTTTCCCTGTCTGCAGCTTTTTTAGAGGCCTGACTTGCCCTATCCGCAGCTTCTACAAGCCACGGATGCTTCCACATCCCACTATTCTCCTTCAAAAAGTCCGACTTCAGCCTATCCAAATACTCAAACTCCGCGCTCTTGAGGTCTTTCTTGACCCCAGTGCAGATAAAGCAATCGCCACGATAGAGAAGTCGTACATAGCGTGTAACTACACCATCATGAGGACAGTTCGCTTCCGGTTCGCAGATCTCCGGAGGGGGGACCTGGTAGCAGTGACCGCAGCCTGCGACTGTAGGTATATAATGTTAGTTTTTCTTCGAGGATGTGGGATGATTTCTGCTTGGGGCCCTTTTTTTGTGCTAGGTACGGGAGCCCTTGAGCTGAGGCATCTGTTTTCCTTAGGATATACATACAGATATTTTCATTTGACTTGCACATAGTCGGTGAATGAGGGTTTTCTCTTTGGTTTGTTCTAGTGAATTGGATTAGTAAACTCTAGGCGACCTCTCATTCACTAAAAAGAAAGTGACACAAATAAACGAAATGGTTGATTACTGACGTATTTTGTCAATGACTTGCTAAAAATACAGTGTTGAATGTCACTTGCAAGCTTTTGTGGCTGCTCCACACTTTTTGCGGCATGATATTGAAATGAATGCTTTGGAGGTATGACGCTCTTTTTATATATCTCTCACACATATTCTATCAAGCTCACACAACACTACTGACTCATCGTCCTTCGCTTCCGTACCTATAACTGTTTTTCGATTCAGTCATACTAGCGTTGCACGTACAATTTGTACGACTATCACAACCAATGATCGGTTTACCATACCTAATACATAATGTAACAAACACTCATCCTACCATTTACGCTCTCACTTCACACCTGCCACTCATTCAACTCCGCATAGAATTTGTACCGCATCCTCGATCGATGTTACATTTATTGGTACTAGAAACACATAATCCGACATATACACCACACACTGCCCACATCCGACGCTCAATTTGCCTCTAGCACGCATATCAATATACCGCTTAACCATGCCCGCCATTCTACCCCGTCGCTGCCAAATTTTGCTTGAATTCCTCCACGGTCACATGTGAGCCGGAGTCTTTCATATTACATTGGCTCCCGTTTGGATCGACTTCATTCCCGCAGGTTTGGTCACAGTTCTGATCATACCAAATAATACGTATCGTCGGGACGTGTTGATTAGGCGCTTTGCATGTGGGTTCGCCGCAGTAGAAAAGACGGTCGACGTCTTGACGGAAGTGGCCGCATTGGGTGTCTATGATGTGTGGGTCAGTAAGTCTCTTCATTTTCCTTTTGTTGAAAACGTACAGTAGTCCACCCATTGGATACACATGGTTGGTTATTGAGGTGTGACGTTTGCGGTGTGGTGTTGGCTTGAAGCGATGGGTTTGCTAGCGATGAGCGGACTTTTACGTGAGTCAATTTGGATAGAAAATGCGTATATGATTATAAGGGGCTAGCTTACCTGATGATTTTGAGCTTTCACTGTAGTTAAACTTTTGATCAAAATATTTGGTGGGGTATGATAAGTTTGTCTCTAGAACAGGTGTGTAGAATAATGAAGAAGGGGCTCTAGGGGTATGGCGCCCTTACTTATATATGATTATACTCCAAGCGTCATCCACGAGGTACTGTCATAGACATGGCATACCAAGCTTTACTCTGTAATGTAGATCGCCCACTTTTTATGCGAGGTACTACATGTGTAGCAAAGAAGGGGTGTAACCATGCCGTGATACGTGCACAGAAAATACAATCTTAAATGTCTAGGCGACTATCTAATCATGCATCTTACTACGTGTCTACATGGATTATTCAAGTACAAAAGGAGAAAAACCAGACCCGCCGTCTAACATTTGAAACTCCCACAGCGATTCAACTTTCCTATATCATACAGCCATTTCCACACATGCTATCGTGTGTGTCACCGTAAGCACTATTCCAAGCGCCTTCCAAAACGGCACCCTTAACCTTCTAGCTGCCTCCGCCGCCTCTCCCGCCTCCTCTCCTCCCTCCGCTGAATATTACTCATCACCCACCTCTCGATCCTCTCCTCATGCTCCCTATCTATCTGCTGGAGAAACCAATCCACCCTCGTATTTGAAGCCCAGTCTCTATAGTCTGCCCAATAAGGAAAGGTTTCGATGGTAAGGCAAGCAGGACATTTTGAAAACCACTGGCGGCGTAAGTGAGAGATTGTTTGCCAGTCAAAAGGGCATTTTTGTGTGACTGGGCACATGGTTGTTGGTGCTGTATGGTAGAGCCAGTGCCCGCAACTGTTGACTTGATGTGGGTTAGCTAGGTGTTTGATGAGTCCTCTTTGTTAGATGTTCGCGCGTTTGGGACAGGGCAGTATTTGGTCCGAGGGTTTGTTTTGGTCGTGAGGGGGTGTGATTGTTGTTGTTGTCGTGGTTTGCTTTCTATGGCAAGGGTATACGTACAGAAGTCGCACCACTTCTTGCACATGGGTCGTACTGCAAGTGTTTTGGCCAGTTATTATGTTAGTGATATGCTTCTTTTCAAGTAGAAACCAAAAATTATATATAAATAACCCTACATTTATTACCCTGGAAAGATGAATTGTCGGTTATGCGAAAGTTGTGGGTAAATGGATGTTCTGCTAGTGTCGGTGTTGGTGGGTGTGATACCTTTGACTATTCTTTTTTTTATCTATATTCTGCCTGTCGGATGATACACTGTTCTGGTTGTAATGTATAGTGATTAAGTGTGTGGTTGTAGTCTATATTGGATAAGTCTGCTTTCTTAAGTTGTAGTTTGTACGGGGAGGAAGCGTTCTAAAACTTGGAGCAGCGAGGCCCTCTTTCAAAGACGTATATAGATGCGTTGCACATGACAGCTCACACTCCCATATATCACACGGACTATCTTTCTAGGCCGTGGATAGGCTGCACTTGCTATGGACGCGCGAGGCTATACTGTAACGGAGGACTATCTTGTGGAAAGCTAGAGGCGAGTTTCCCTGTCATTCAGACCAGAATTCAGTTTCAATGATAGGTATATAATAGAAAATCCGAAAATTACACACTCCACAGTCCACCAATACTCTGCTGTGCCCCCGATATGTGCATCCCTACTTAACTACAGCTAGGGATGCGCATTGCGAGGCGATCAGTTGGTCTCCATCTAAAAGTTATTAATGTTTCGACAATCTTGCTTACTGTGTGTTACGAGAGCTGAAATGTGAGGGTGCGTAATGACTCAAACTCTTACTTCATTACTCGAATGTACGTACACAAATGCTCAGGAGCATTCATGACAACCAACCGATCGCTATATCAATCTATGATTTCGAAGCACAGATTGCTCACGCAAACCCACAACGTGCTATAGGCACAGCCCGAGTGAGGTCAAAAATGTAACAAGAAAGTAGTGTATTGTATAGTATAAATTGTGTGTGTGTCGTGTAAGAAGGAGAGAAAGCTATATACAGAAGAAGTAGTAGCCCTGGTGCCAAGACCCACCCAGGTAATAACATTAGTAGCCATAACACAACGCACTTTGCATGTCCTTCATATGTATAATTCCTTCATCCTGCCTAAAAACTCCTCAAAAATTGTAATCTCAGTACGGCCCTAGCAAAAGACATTATTATGTTGCAAAAACTTGCGTCGATACTACCAGTCATGCACTCTTCTATTAATATAATGCGAAGAGTCGCATCAATGTATTGACTCATCCACAATGTACAAAAGCACAGTTAGATAGACTACTAACTAAGCAGGTACCTAAAGACGCCAACCCCATGCGTGTGATACCATGTGTGTAGCGGATCTATAAAATGGTGAAAATTCACCTACAGAACTCTTTTCTTCTTACTCCTCACTTGAAATCAAATGAATTAAGGATCGGTGTAGAATAAAGGCAAATTATTGAATCGGTACTATGACTATAAAAATCTTCTTTGTTATTAGTCTTTTTACTTTTATTCATAACTAAACTTATCCTAACTAACTAGCCAATTCGTTAATAAATAGAAAAAGTAAACTAACTTCCGTATTTTCTTCTTTGCTAGGAAATATATCGTTTTGATAAAAACTTATCTACTTACTAGTAACGAGCGTTTTAGCTAATACAACTCTGTACAGGACTTGAATTATACAAGAGTCCTTTTTTTTTTT